>CAKNYM010005052.1:0-20830 GCA_932195095.1 Andricus curvator | reverse complement strand
TTTTTATTTACAAATATTCAGAAGTACATTTTTTTAACTTTTTATTTTTTTCAAAGTTTTAAATTTATTTTGAATCTTCTTCCAACTTCTGAATGTTTTTTAAAATTGAACGAAATTTTCATTAATTTTTTAAATTTTGCTGATTGAACCTTTTTGCTTTAAAATTGTCTACATTCTTCCCCTAAAAAAAATTTCAAATATTTTGCAATTTTCTCTCAAAATTAATTTTTCAAAATAAATAATCAGTTCAAATTTTACCAGAAATTTTGAGAAATTTTTTTATCATCGAGAAGCCTTTCATAATCTTTAAGAAGCTTCAAAAATTTTAAAACATCAGAATATCTCTACAACTTGATCAAATTTTTTATAAAACTTTGCAATCTTGTCAGTTGAAAAATTTGGCTTAAAAATCGTCCATATTCTTTTTGGAAATTTTAGGAAATAATTTAAAATCTTTTGAATCTTTGTCAATTTTTTTTAGAAGTCTTCAAAAATCGACACATTACATTTTCTATATCAAAGTGCTGGACACCTTTGTTCAATTGATTAATTATTATTAAATTATTGAATGAATTATTTAGATGACATAAATAATATTCTAACCAAAAAATGTTTTTATTTCAAATAGAAAATAGTGGAATTCATGCCAAAAAAGACAAATTTTCAACAAAATAGCTGAATCTTCAACGAAAATAAAAATTTTACCAGTTGCATTTTAAACCAAAAAAGTAAAAGTTTTTTTTTAAAAAGAGGCGAATTTTCTACAAAATAATTCAATTTTTTAACACAAAAATATGAATTTTTAACGAAATAGTGACATTGTCAACCAAAGAGATGAATTTTTAACTAAAATGGAAAATCTTTAATATAAAATAAAAATGAATTTTTAACGAATTAGTTGAATCCTAGACCAAAAAATATTATTTTTTTAAAAGTTGCATTTTTAACCAAAAAAAAAGGAATTTCAACAAACTAGTGGAATTTTAAAAAAATCAAAAAGATTTTTAAGATTTCAGATGTGTTGAAAAAGTATAATTGGATTTGATCAAATTTGAGGAAAAACTCGAGTCAGTTTAAAAGATATGCAGAACTTTTAGAAGTTTTGAAAATAATTATTTTTCAAACTTACTCGAATTATTCCTATAATTTTGAAAAATCTTTGAAAATTAAAAAAATTGCCCTTAAATTTTCCATATTTTTTTCGAAATTTGTAAAACTTTCTTGAAATGTTTTGAAACCTTTTTGAATTTCCTTTAAAAATTAATTTTCTGAAATAAACAGACATTAACCGTTTTCTCATGCATCTCAAATTTTTTAATCATTGAAAAAACATTTGATTCTTTGACATCTCTTTTAAAATTATTCGAATTTTTCCAAAAAAAATTATGAAAATTATGAAAAATAAAAAAATTGCCTTCAAATCTGCCAGATTCTTTTTTGTCAATTTTGGAAATATTTTGAAATGTTTTAAGTCTTTTTAAATTTTCTCTTAAAATTGAATTTTTAAAATGAAAAATCATTTTAAATTATCCCATGAATTTTTTAGAAATATTTTTTATTATCGTGAAACCTTTCAAAAATTTGTATTTTCAAATATTCAAAAATATACACTTTTTTAAAACTTTTCTGAAATGTTTTGAACTTTTGAACTAATTTTGAATCATTTTAAAACTTTTGTATGTCTTTGAATATTACTGGACTTTTCATAATACTTTGTAATCTTGCTAATTGAACATTTTTGCTTTAGAATCGTCCCCATTTTTCGAAATTTTCGGTAGTAATTTAGTGTGAAATATTTGTCTATTTTCTCTTAAAATTTATTCTTCAAAATAAAAAATCAGTTCAAATTGTCCCAGGAATTTTAAGACATTTTTTTATGATCGTAAAACCTTTCAAAATCTTTAAGAATCTTCAAAATTTCGATTACCAAATCTTCAAATATGTAAGTTTTTTAAAAATCAACATTTTTGAAATATTTTTAAGTTTTAAATTAATTTTGAATATTTTTGAAACTTCTAAATCTCTATTAAACCTGATCGAATTTTTTATAACTCTTCGTAATCTTGCTAATTAAAAAACTTTGCTTGAAAATCTTTCCCATTCTTGTTCGAAATTTTAGAAAATAATTTAAAATCTTTTGTAAATCTTTTTAAATTTCATATTATTTTTTAATTATTTCTAAAAAATTTAAACCTTCTAAATATGTTTGAAAATTATTTAAATTTTTCCAAAAATTTTCTTAACATTCTGAAAAATAGAAAAAATTTCTATTTTTAAAACTTCTAAATGTCTTTTGAACTTGATCAAATCTTTTTATCATACTTTGTAATCTTGGTATTGATCTTTATATGAAATTAGTATTTTTCGCGGATAAATAATTTAAAATACAAATCTCGAACAAACATTTCTCTTATAAGTTTATTTGTTCATTTGCTTTTGAAGTTAAATAGATTTATAATTTTCCTAAGATTCTTGAGAAAATTCAAAAATTTTTTTAAGCTTTCCGATATGTCGAAAAAATATAATTTTTTATTTTTCAGGATTTTGAAAAATTTTATGAAAAAATCGAGTCAGTTTGACAGATATTTAGACTTTAAGAAGTTTGGAAGATAAATATCTTTTAAACTGATTCGAAATATTCCTAAAATTTTGAAAAATCTTTCAAAATTGAAAAAATTGCGCTTAAATCTTCCAGATCTTTTCGAAATTTGTAGAATTATTTTGAAATTATAATAATATCTTAAAATATTCTGAAACATTTTCAAATTTTCTTTAAAAGTTAATTTTTCAAAATAAAAAGTAATGAAAATTTTTCCCAGGAATCTCAAGAAATTTTTTAATTTCCTTGAAACCTCTCAAACTTCTTAAAAACTTCTAAATATCTTTTAAAATTCTTCGAGTTTTTCCAAAACTTTTCTTGAAATTCTGAAAAATTAAAAAACGTGCCTTCAAATTATCCAGATTCTGTTTTGGCAATTTTGTAAATCTTTTGAAATGTTAAAATTTTGTTTAAATATTATCTTAAAATTAATTTTTCAAATTAAAAAATCAGTTTAAATTATCCCATTAATTATGAGAAATATTTTGTATTAAAGAATAAAAATTCAGTTTAAATTTTTCCAAGAATTTTAAGAAAGTTTTTGTTATTTTTTCGAAGCCTTTTAAATTTCTTGAGAAGCTTCAAAACTTTTTTCGAAATCTTCAAAAATTTATATTTTGTTGAAAATTTTTGGAAATCTTTTCCAACTTGAAATCGTTTTTTTCACCATTTTTAAAACTTTTAAATCTTCTAAATATCTTTTAAAATTCTTCGAATTCTTCCAATTTTTTTTTTGAAATTCTGAAAAATTAAAAAAATTGTCTTCAAATCTTCCAGATTCTATTTTGACGATTTTATAAATCTTTTGAAATGTTAAAGATATTTTTGAATATTATCTTAAAATTAATTTTTTTAAATAGAGAATCAGTTTAAATTATCCTATGAATTATGAGAAATATTTTTTATTATCGTAAAACCTTTTGGAAATGTTTTCAAATTTGTTATAAAATTTTTTTATCTTGCTAATCGAAAGATTTTGCTTAAAAATCTTTGTCATTCTTTTTCGAAATTTTAGAAAATAATTTCAAATTTTTTGAAATTTTTGTCAATTTTCTCTTTAAATTTATTTTCAAAATAAAAATTCAGTTTAAATTTTCCTAGGAATTGTAAGGAAGTTTTTTATTTTCTTGAAGCTTTTTGAACTTCTTAAAAAGCTTCGAAATTTATCTCGAAATCTTCAAAAATTTACATTTTGTTTTAAATTTTTGAAATATTTTCAAATTTCAATTTTTTTTCACTAGTTCCAAAACTTTTAAACCTTCTAAATATCTTACAAAATTATTTGAATTTTTCCAAAAATTTTCTGAAAATTCTGAAAAATTACAAAAATTGCTTTAAAATTTTCCAGAATCTGTTATGAAGATTTTAGAAATCTTTTAAAATCTGTTGTCATCTTTGAAAATGTTTTTAAATATTCTCTCAAAATTACTTTTTCAAAATAAAAAATCAGTTAAAATTTTCCCATGAATTCTAAGCAAATTTTTTTATCATAGTGAATCCTTTCAAAATCCTTAAGAAGCTTCACATTTTTTCTCTCCAAATATTCAAAAATGTACATTTTTTAAAACTTTTGAAATATTTTCAACTTTCAAATTATTTTTGAATATTTAAAAAATTTCGAAATGTCTTAAACTTATTCGCATTTTTATAAATCTTTGTAATCTTGCTGAAATCTTTTAAAATCTTCAAAAATACATTGATTATCATTATTGAATATATATTATTCAGATAATCTTACATTTCTCATAAACCTGAAGTTTGCAGACTTTCTTTTTTTAAATGGCAAAAAAAATTAAAGCTTCATCCAATCACGAACACGGGTTTCCCGATAACAATAGTTTCAAATTGTTTCGAGTAATTTCGAGATGGTTCGAGAAATAATCGAACATGGCGCCATGCGCTTTTTAATAAATGGATTACGAGTGAAATTTTTCAGATTCGATTAGCGAAAAGGGAGCCTCTAAAGATTAGTAAAAAAATTACTAATTCGAGTAGTCGATATTTTTCCTAATTCAATAGTCGAAACTAATTGCTTGGTAAAAATAAAATCATTTTAGAATTGTATATAATAATTTTAAAAAGTTTTAAGCATTAAAAACGTGAAAAATAGAAAAAATTGATAAAACGACGAGTTGTTGTAACATTTTTATCTCTATTGAAACAATAAGCAGGTCATATTGTTAAATTATAAATGCGACACAGCTTGTCTCCAATTTAGAAACATTGCTTTCTGATTGTTTGAACTAAGTTAAGAAAAATGAAAATTTTTTACAATCTTAAAACTATGATGGATCAATATGAGATTTTAATGGATCAATACATTAATTAATTATGCATATTCAGGATCCTCATGCAGTACTTTTCAACAGTATTCTGTTTTCGATTATCTAAATTTTTTCGGTTGCATATTTTTCTTATTTTCCAAAGAAAATTGCAATTTTTTAGCAAACCATGTAAATCTCTCTGAATCAAAGTTGGTAAAATTGAAATAATTACAAAAGAAATTTTACAAATTGGATATGCATATAATAATTAAAAACGGTTATGAAAATAGAAAACTTGGGAAAAATTTTTTTTAATAAAACCACGAGATGTCACACTTTTATCTCTATTGAAACAATAAGAAGGTCATATTATAAAATTCCAAACGTTTCGTAGCCTGTCCTCAATTTAATAAGCATTGCTTTCTGATTGTATGAACTCTTTATAATTATAAAGTCTTTATAATTATAATTTATAATTATAAACTCTTCATAAAACTCTTTATAATTAGCCTCGATTTTGTCCAAAATTTGAACTTTTCTCCATTAAATCCAATACTTTTATATCAAATGTATATTACATTTATTTCTGCACCTCGGCCTGGGATTTCTTATTCAAATATTTCAATATAAAATAAAAATTTTATTTATCATGATTACTTTGACATTTGTTTCTTATTTTGCATTAAATTTAATTCTCAACTACCCTGAAAAATGTATAATTGTAATAAATTTATATTATTACAATTCATAATATGCATTGGTATTGAAACATAGTATTTTCATTGTCTTTTTTTATAATTGAAAAAAGCGCGCATCCTATAAGAAAAAAACGATTTTGTTATTCAACATTTTATTGAATTTTGTGTCGTTTTTCCATAAATTTCTTCATTTTCAATGTTATTTTTGACGATTTAAACTGAAAATACGTATCCTAGCGTAAAGTGCTTCTGAGCTAATTTTTAAATATAATTTAGGCGAAAAATTCTGTTGAATAAAATGTTATTGTAGCTTGTGTCCTTTTTCTAAAAAGGTAATTTTTTCATTTATATAACAAGAGTTTATCAAAAATTTGTCGATTTTTTTGGTTGAACCACTTTTGTTTAATAATTTTTTTTCGTACCTTGTGTCGATTTCGAACAAATTTAATTTTTTTATCTTTAATGTTATTTTTTTACGATTAAAACAAAAACTACGCGTGCTATCAAAAAACTATCTATGACAAATTTGTAGCTCTTCTTTGGATGAGCAACTTTTGTCAATTCATTTTTTTCATAGTTAGTGTCGCTTGTCCAAAAATTAAATGTTTTAATGTTATTTCTTACGAATAAGACAAAAACCACGCATCCCATCAAAAAATGAATGAGAATAAATTTGTAGCTCTTTTTTTCAATTTGTAATGCATTACACTGATAATCAGATGTTGATATAAATTGTTTAAATAATTTATTATTGTTTTAGCAATTTTCTCTTAGAATAGAATTAGAAAATTTAAGTTTTTTTCAAAAATTTTCCACTTTGTGTTCAATTTTCAATCAAAATGAGGTAAAGAATGAATTGAAGTTAACAAAATGAATTGTTTAAATAATTTGTTATTATTGTTAATAATTTTCAATCTGAATAATGCTAGAAAGTTGCGGTTTTTACTGAAATTTTCAACAATTTTTCTACTTTTTACTGGGAGTAAGTTAATAATATTTTCAATTTAGCAAAATTAATTATTAAAACAATTTATTGTTGTTTACAACTATCTTCTTTTTTATTAATGCTAGATAGTTGCGGTTTCTTCTGAAATTTTAAACTTTTCACATATACATTTTACTTAATAAAGTAATGAATGGAGCAAGTTGACAAAAATAGTTGTTTAAACAATATTTTATTACTAACAACTATCTTCTCTCAGAGTAATGCTAGAAAGTTGCTTTTTCTGAAATCTTTAGTATTGCTTTCACTTTTTAGTTATGAATAATTAATAAGTGAACCTGAACAAAAATCATATTTTAAACAGTATTTTATTATTTTAAGTGAATTATTTTTGCTCTTATTCCAAAGTTGAAAAAAATGCATTCAAGCGAAACAGCTATCTTGCACAAGAGACAGAAGCAAAGAATGGAATCATTAGGAGTAGGTGGGAGGACTAGGTCTGTAAATGATTTGCAAACGTTTGTTTTGAATCACAACAAGAACTTTATTGCAAAGCGTAGAAGAAAAATGTGATATTGCACATATTTTAACATTAGTCACAGTTTACGAATTTGACATATTCTAAAAAAAAGCTTAGTCCTATCCTATATCATATTGCACTAACGAAGCTTACCTAAATCAATATGGCGTCGACCTGAAATCTTAGTCCCATTTTACTCGAGAATTCACGCTACACTTTTAGAAGTCATTTTAAGTTCTCATCACCCATATTCTCAATAGCCAGAAAGAAAAATGAAACAAAACTGTCAACACTAAAAATGAACACCTGGAGAAAAGAAAAGTTGATGATGCCCACCTGAAACCTTAGAAACTCAAGATTCCTTTCTTCCGTAACGCCAATCTGGACGAAAAAAAGGACTCAACAAAAATTTGGTCAAACTTCTCTCTCTCAAATATTTCGCACTGCGCTGATGGCTGACACGAAACTGAGTCTTTCCTGCTTCTTCTTCCCTTGCCTGCTCCTTCCGCTTCTGCCACTATGTCGGCCCGGTAGGTGCTGCCCTCCCAAGTTCGATTTCTGGGACTCAGGTGGATGGAATTTGGACCGTTCCCATGATCCAACAAACTATGGTCCCGCCACTTCGATGCTCAAATACGTTCGACTTCGCGTTACCCGAGTACCCCCACCATACTCGCTGCACTGGCGCGAACGGAACGCGAAGCCAACTGCCATTCAATATCAAAGTTGTGAAGAAGATTGGATTGAAAGATCCAAGATGGAAGGGTAGTCGGGTCTAACTAGGGAGCCGTCTGATTGGTTGACTTTTTTTTACTTGCGCGTGGCGAGACCATGGTTTGTTGGATCATGGACCGTTCGGATATGTGGAATGCCGGCCAGCACAAGATGGATGCATCAGTAGATGATCATCAGTATGTTGTGACAGATATCAGGTCTAGCATGGCCTGGCCCTCCACGACTAATAATCCTCATAGTTTGGATTATTTTGGAGCCGATTATTCAGTATCCGGTTGGGCCCCGTGATCGCCGATAGTGTAACGTGGCAGTGGATGCGTGTAGTCAGCTTGGCCAAGAGTATTGGTGTGGGTGGCGTAGTGCGTGGTAGTGGTATTTTTCTTGCAGGAGTTTTCAGATGGAAGAGACTCTGGGATTCTCAAGCTTAGCGTATGACGTCACGTCCTCTCTACGTTATAACTCCACGTACCTAATCTAACCTAATCAGTAGTTACAGGTAAATTGTTAATTGCAACAAAATCAGAGATAAACTCTTCCTCAGTTCGCTCTCCTAAAACATAATAAAGATACTAAATTCACACTAATTCAGCACACATTAAATTAAATAAATCGCGCTTCTTAACTTATTTCAAATTTGAGCTCGTGCTGGCCTCATGATTAACGAAAGGATGTGGTATTGATTAGATTATGCCATCCATTAGACTCACGGACAGAAAGCGGTTGTTGTACTTCTGAGTCATAATGAATTTTTGTTATTCTAGTTCAGCTGAGCTGATGTAAATCTTTGACTTCAAATGCAACCGACTTTAACTAGTGATAAATCTAGAATTCCCTATCGGACTGTAGTCCTGTCTGAAATGTTTTAAACTCAAACAAAAATTTCGAAAATCTTGGAACTTAAAGTGTTCTCTATTAATTCTGCAATCAGACAGCAAAGGGAAAAAAAAACTTCTTCGGGGGGGGGGGGGGTCCTTCTTCTTCATCTTCCTTCTGCTTGGCTTCGGGTGGAACGGAATCTTCGGTACTGCTCCTCTAGAGTGTCCGGGGTCTACGAGGACCACGGCGACGGACAAGGTGCAAGATCGGGATGCCAAGAGTTCTCCGTCGAGGTCCCTCCCCCCTTTCGCGGCCCGGAGACTGGCCTTTGCTCGGCTGTCCCCGGCTCCCGCTGGATCTTTGGTTTCCCTTGGATCTCCGCTTCCTTTTATATCGCAGACTTCCAAGGTACCTGGTTGTCGGGGCTTTTCCCGTTTCTTCCTAGGTAGCATTTCTGATCCTCTAGCTGCGGCACCGTCACTGGAAGGTATAGGCGGTTCTGGGTAACGTTCGGGAACGAGGAGAATCGATCACCTACCTGATCACGTCCTGAGAAGATAATCCGGTTTGGCTTGCCTCGGCCTCCGGATCACGTATCTGCCGATGTGACACCTTCACCTTCGAACTTGGGAAACCGTTCCCGGAGTCTCTACGGCGTATCATCTCCAATCTACGAAAAAGGATGTTCGTTAACTAAACCAGGGTTTATCGAACAGTATTGTTTTAGATTCTTTATGTGAGCCTTCTCAATCGTTCCAGACTCATCCTGGTTCTCGTAAATTACTAAGAGCCGGCAATCGCTTGATTCTACACTCCCACTCTTCTACAGCTAATGGGACTATCTCGGGGGCTTCCTCTTCCTCTCTTTTTAACCTTGCTGCCAGTCTAGACTCTCTACCATAATTTAAAAGCACTGGCGACACACGAGTGGAACTATGTACGGCAGTGTTATATGCAAAGTGGAAATCGGGAATATGTTTATCCCAGCAACGATGACTACCCTCTAAAACAGATGATATCATGGTTTTTAGCACACGATTAACCCTCTCAACCAGATTAGCTTGCGCATGGTACAGTGTGGTAGTAGAGTGCCTGATCCTTAATTCCGATGCGGCCTTTGAAAATAGTTTGTTCACAAACTCAGTGACATATTGATAACCAGAGCGGCTAGGCGGAAACGGACCCATCGTGTCCGCCGCTACCACCGACCAGGGCTGCTCGATTACTCTTTTACCCATCAAACCTACTGGGCCTACCTGGTCTACTTTCATTTTCTGGCTAGTTTGACATGCTCGGACGTATTTTGCAACGTCGCTAAATACGCCGGGCCAATAGTAGAGTAACGCAAGACGCTGGAAGGTTTTATCCACACCCAAATGTCCAGATGTCGTTGTATCATGCGCTTCACTCATTGCCTTGTCTCGAAGCTCCAACGACAAGACTAGCTTCCATGCCTGTAGATCATGCAACAATGGATCGGTAAGGTGGTAATGACGACGACAGTATAACGATTGCCTTCTAATTTCCAATCCGGAAATTGATAGGGAATTTCTTGGACCAATTTAGCCCTTCGGGTATACCAAAGGTCGTCAGTCTCGCCAATGGCACATACCACTTCAAAGTCTGGCTCAAACATGCGCGGCAGCACGTCTGTAATGGTGAAAGGCACCTTTTATGTGTTTAATCTCAAAGTCATATTCTAACAGTTTAAGGGCCCATCTACCCATTCTCCCAGTGGGATCTCTCAAGTGATAGAGCCATCGGAGACTACTATGATCTGTCATGACTACGAAGTGCTAACCCTCTAAATACGGTCCATATCGCACATACCACCGCTAAGCATTCTTGTTCCGTCACTGTACAATTTTTTTTTCGATGCCTTGCATGGATCGACTAGCAAGGGCTATGACGTGTTCCACGCCATCTTGAATTCGAGTGAGAACGGCTCCCAAGCCCGTATTACTTGCGTCCGTTTGCAAACAGAACGGCGAACTCAAAGGTGGTCTACATAACGTGGAGCGGAAATTAACGCAGATATCAATTCTTGGAAAGCCTTTTCCTGGTCTTCCCCCATTCGAACCTTTCATTTTTCTTCAATAATCGATAAAGAGATTCTGCTTTTTTGGCGAAATTCTTTATAAATCGCCTATACCACGAGACGATACCCAGAAATCGTATGAGTTCGCGCAAAGTAGCTAAATATCCGAGACAACATACCTGACTTCAACCGAATTCGCTTTTATCAGGGCTTGTATTGTATACCATTAAACCATTTCCCTTTCAGGGTAGGCGTGACACTACCCGATTCGGGTAGTGTTTCTAGGTTTTTCTTGTAGTTATAAATAACTACAAGTGTGGGCTCACCACACCCACGATGTGCCAACAGCACTCATGTCAGTATTCTTGAATGGTCACCCATCCAAGTACTAACCGCGTCCAACGCTGCTTAACTTCAGTGATCTTGACTAGCGTAAATCTTAGAGATATATCGCGCGGATGAAAGCTTGTCTAAAATTGTGCTAATATTTCTCATTGGTTACGCATCTTTCTTGGCTACCTCATTTAATTTCCTAAAGTCGATACAAAGACTATAATCTTCGTTAGGCTTCCTAATCATAGTCACTGGGTTATACCATTCTCTTTTACTAGGACTTATAATTCCCTGAGCTTCGTGTCTTTGCGCTGAATATCTATATGGTGTTCCATCATATGTGAGGCAGGAAGCTGGGTTGGCATAGGAGAAATTTTTCTTTCAAGAAAATCGTCTAAATATTTAGTCTCGGAAGGCTTTAACTCCTTAATGCAGGCACAGGCTTGTACGGCTTCATTCGACAGAAAAATATCAGCAACTCCCATACGATTATTTGATACTTCCGACGGCAAGGCCTGCCCATGTAAGTGCAGCACGAGCTTGGATCAAAGAGTCCGTGTAGTGACCGACCATCAACACTCAATAAAATAAACAGGCGCCGCTCATCAAGTACTGTATTTACTTGATCTAATGAAATCTAAGGGGCCTTAACAAAGAATGGGGGAATGACCGGACCCTATGGTCATTTACCCTTATTTTTTTCCGGCCTGGGTCCCAAACATCTGCTACAGTTCGCTGAAATTTGACCGGGCAAGTTCACCAATGGTGTCCCTGCTCTCTGCAAATCCAAAAAACGCTGCGCTCTCCTCTTGAAGTGCGGTATTGCACACGAAGGAGGCTAGTGTTAGAGGATTTGCACCCAGCACATTGGAACCCACCGCAGCAGTCGGAAGATTCGACGCCTGGATAAAAGCCATAATTAAAATAGGGCGGATGAAAGCCAAAAAGATTTGGTATACGAGGAATTTGTACTTCCGGAGGACCTCCTACTGCACAGGCGTTTCCTAGAGTAGTTGTCGAATTTTTGTTAGCGGGGGCTATATTTGCTCCACCGTCACGCTTTCTACCGCGGTTTCTAGCTCAAGCTTTACCTCCTTGCTTCCCATTATCGTTATCAGTATTACTATCATTCCTGTTTTCTCCGCTTTTAGTTCTATTGGAAACAACGGGTTCCTGTCAGGCATCAGCGACACCTTGTGAATTTACGTTATCGGATCGGTAGGCGACCACTGACAAAATGCTATTTTTGGTCTTTGGAGGGGTTGAATATGCTTTACTTATCATCTTGGATGCTTCATATCTTTCCTCAGCATCTTCCAATTCCTCAAAAGTATGATACTCCAATTCAGGAAGAGCTTCCAAATATTTAGGGTGTTAGTTGATTATTGCTAACTGCAATTGCTCTTGCTCTGACATCGGCGGGTCAGAATATTTGAAAAATTAGCCGAATATTCAAGAGGTAATCCACTATAGGTTCCTCTGGACCTTGCGTTCTTTCACGCCCCTCATCCTTAACTAGCGTTTGGAAATTCATTCTCCCATACCTGCGTTTAAAAGCAATGGTAAATTGTTTCCACGTTTACCATGTATCACGGTAAAAACTGTACCAATGCTACGCGGGTGGTTTCAATAAAAACGGGAGCGCTCTGAGAAGATCTGACAAGGAATTACCCTTTATACATTCTTTTATTTGTATTAAGAATTCTTCCGAGTTGCTATCGTGTTTTCCGTTATAGCTAATGTTCCTCTTTCGTAGTATCGAGTGAAAATCACCCCAACGTCTTTAACCCAAACCTGTCGGCAATCTGCTTACTGGGCTAGTGGATGACATTTGAAGGGTCCGCGGTCTAAACCTGTTAACTGACATTTTTTTTTAAATTGATTTTCTTGCATTTTCTAGAACATTTTTTATATGCAGTTAATATCCCGCAGACGAAACGGAAAAATTCCTTTTAGTTTTTTTTATTGGATTTTCGGAAATCGCGTTTTGGTATCTACGGCATATGTCCGCGGTCTAAACCTGTTAACTGCTTATGGCGTGTTATGGGAAATCCGTGTTTTTTCTCAAATCGGCTTATTTTACTCGTAGAATAAGGCAGTGAGACACATTTCTGTGTCTATGCAGTCAAGTGTATGTGTGTGTCAAAGTTATTTGTGGCTACTTTCATGTCATTAGAGATCGCTGTGAAGACGAAGGTGAGCGACGCGTCCCGATTACTAACACTCAGCAAACTTTTGCAATAAACTATTTCACATTTTGCAAACACATATATTTTCGGCAAGCGATTCCAAACATTTTGACATATAAAACTTGCCCGCAGCTTGAAAAACAACGCAGAATGCGTTGAACACGTTGATCAAACACTGCAGATAACAGGTTTAGACCGCTGGACCCCTTGTAGATAACATATGTATAGCTTTCACTTGTCGTATAACATTCGATTTTGATTCAAATATTATCAAACTAACGTGTATTATCTTTCTCTAGTAAATTAACAAACAACATTTTACGATTTAAAAAAATATTGAAAATTGAAAAAATAACAACGATATTTCTTCGCCGTGTAAAATTTCTGAAATATCATTTAACAGGTTTAGACCGCGGACCCTTCATTTGAATTCTGGGAGAGTTGTCCTATTTTCAGATTTTTCAATTGAATCTATGACCCATATGTATGGCACATACCTATTGCCTCTGAAGACCATTAAAGGCTTATTTAATAGGAAGCATAAGAATTTTTCATTTTTAACATTTTAATCGAGTGTATGAAAAACATATTTTTCATAACTAATCAAACGTCACAAATTGATCAGCATTTAAACAAATTATTCCTTTTATACTTTTTAAGGGAATAATATCTTCTGTCTTTTTTTAAAGATTGCAGTTGAAAAAAAGTCTTTTAACTCACCTTGACAACAAAGTAACTGAATCATAAACCAAAAAAAAAATCATTTTTGACAATATGAATTTTCAACGAGATAGATTAATTTTCTAGCGAGAAGATGTATGCTTTTCGAAAAAAGACGGATTCTCAATGAAATAGTTATATTGTCAAACGAAGAGATGAATTTTCAACAGAAATTATGAATTTCTAAAAAGAAAGATTAATTTTCAATCAGTTGCAGTTTTAATAAAAAAGAGAACTTTTCAACCAAATAGTGGAATTCTCAACAAAAACAGATAAATTTTTAAACAAAAAAGACATTTGTAAAAACCTTTTGAAATTTTATACCTTTTTAATTTTTTTTAAAATTAATTTATCAAAATAAAAAGTAATTAAAAATTTTCCCACAAATCTCAAGAAATTTTTTTATTTTCTTGAAACCTATCAAACTTCTTAAAAAGATTCGAATTTTTTTTTTTTAAATCTTCAATTTACATTTTTTTTTAATTTTTGGAAATCTTTCTAAACTTAAAATCATTTTATAACCATTTTCAAAATTTTTGAACGTTCTGAATATCTCTTAAAGTTCTTCGAATTCTTCCAAAATTTTTCTTGAAATTCTGAAAAATTAAAAAACTTGCCTTCAAATCTTCCAGATTCTGTTTGGACAATTTTTGAAATCTTTTGAAATGTTAACATTTTGTTTAAATATTACCTTAAAATTAATTTTTCAAAATAAAAAATCAGTTTAAATTATCCATTTTTTATGCCATTTTTTTCCAAATTTTAGAAAATAATTTAAAATATTTTGAAATCTTTGTCAATTTTCTCTTTTGAAATTATTCGAATTTTTCCAAAAATTTTCTGACAATTCTGAAAAATTACAAAAATTGCTTTAAAATTTCCCAGAATCTGTTATAAAGATTTTAGCAATCTTTTGTTATCTTTTGAAATCTGTCGTCATCTTTTAAAATGTCTTTAAATGTTCTCTCGAAATTACTTTTTCAAAATAAACAATTAGTTCAAATTTTCCCATGAATTCGAAGAAAATTTTTGTATTACAGTGAATTCCTTCAAAATCCTTAAGAAGCTTCCAATTTTTTTCCAAATATTCAAAAATGTACATTTTTTGAAACTTTTGCAATATTTTCAACTTTCAAATTAATTTTGAATATTTTTAAAATTTCGAAGTGTCTTAAACTTACTCGCATTTTTTATAAATCTTTGCAATCTTGCTAATGAAAGATTTTGCTTGAAAATCGTTCCCATCCTTTTTCGAAATTTGAGAAAATAATTTCAAATCTTTTGAAATCTTTGTCAATTTTCTCTTAAAGATTATTTTCAAAATAAAAAATCAGTTTACATTTCCCCTGGAATTTTAAGAAATTTTTTTATTATCTTGAAACATTTTAAAATTCTTAAAAAGTTTCTTCATTTTTGAAACCTTGAAAATTAATTAATTAAATTAAAAAATAGTTGAACCCATGGCAAAAAAGAAAAATTTTTGACAAAGTAGCTGAATCCCCGAAAAAAAAAATTAATTTTTACCAGTTGCATATTGAACCAAAAAAAGATGAGGTTTTTTAAAAGATAGACAATTTTTCTACAAAACAGTGAAATTTTTTACCACAAAAATATGAATTTTTAATGAAATAGATGAATTTTCTAGCAAAAAATACGAATTTTCAATGAAATAGTTACATTGGCAACCAAAGAGATGAATTTTTTTTAACAAAAAAGTGAATCCTCGACCAAAAAAAAATAATTTTTAATCAGGTGCATTTTAAACCGAAAAACACAAATTTTGAACTAAAAAGGGGAATCCTCAACAAATATAGATGAATTATAATCCAAAAAGACGAATGTGCAACCAAGTAGTTCAAATTTTATCCTAAAAAAGATTTTTCAGTCATGAGAGAAAAAAAAATTCACCCAAATTATTATTTTTGGGGGATAAATAATTTGAAATACAAAATAAAAATCTCGAGCAAACATTTCGTTTGTGAGTCTGTTTTTTAATTTGTTTTTAAAATTAAATAAATATGTAATTTTCCTTAAATTCTTGAGAAAATTCAAAATTTTTTTTAAGCTTTCTGATATGTCGAAAACGTATAATTTTTCAGGATTTTGAAAAATTTTAGGAAAAATTCGAGTCAGCTTGAAAGACATTTAGAATTTTTAGAAGTTTAAAAGATAAAAATAGCTTAAACTGACTCAAACTATTCCTAAAATTATAAAATATTTTGAAAATTTTTCAAATTTTCTCTAAAAATTAATTTTTTTAAATAAGAAGTAATTAAAAATTTTCTCAGGAATCTCAAGAAATTTTTTTTTATTTTCTTGAAACCTCTCAAATTTCTTAAAAATCGAATTTTTTTTTGAAATACTCAAAAATTTAGGTTTTGTTTAAAATTTTTGTAAATCTTTTCAAACTTAAAATCATTTTTTAACCACTTTCGAAACTTTTAAACCTTCTAAATATCTTTTATAATTCTTCGAATTCTTCCAAACTTTTTTTTTTTGGAAATTGTGAAAAATTAAAAAAATTGTCTTAAAATGGAAATATTTTGCTTGGAAATCTTTCCCATTCTTTTTTGAAATTTTAGAAAATAATTTAAGATCTTTTGAAATCTTTGTCAATTTTCTCTTAAAATTTATATTCGAAATAAAAAATCATTTAAAATTTTCCCAGGAATTTAAAAAAAAAAATTTATTTTCTTGAAGCCTTTTAAATTTCTTAAAAATCTTAAAATTTTTTTTCGAAATCTTCAAAAATTTAAATTTTATTTTAAATTTATTGAAATATTTTTAAATTTCAAATTATTTTCTTAACTATTTCCAAAACTTTTAAACCTTCTAAATGTTTTTTAAAATTATTCGAATTCTTAAAAAATTTTCTCAAAATTTTGAACAATTACAAAAATGGCCCTAAAATCTCCCAGAATCTGTTATGACCAAAGTTTATTTCCAAAGTAAAAAATAAGTTCCAATTTTCCCATGAATTCTAAAAAAAAAATTTATTATCTTGAAACCTTTTGAAATGATTAAAAAGCTTCATTTTCTGATTCTTCAAAAATCTAAAAAATACGTTTTGTATATCCAAATGCTGGACACCTTTTTTACATTGATTATTATTATTGAATATATATTATCTAGATAACCTTACATTTCTCATAAACCTGAGTTTTGCTGAATTGATTCAAGCGGCAAAATAATGAAAACTTCATCCAATCACGAACACGGGTTTCCCGACAACAACAGTTTCAAATTGTTTAAAAGATATGTAGGACTTTTAGAAGTTTTAAAAATAAATATATCTTAAGCTGACTGGAAATATTCCTAAACAAATTTTTTTAATTAATTTTTCCGAATAAAATTTTTTCTCCAGGAATCTCAAAAAAAGTTTTTTATCTTCTTCAGGCCTTTCAAACTTCTTAAAAATCTTCGAAAATTTTGTCGAAACCTTCAAAAATTTTCATTATAAAAAAAAAATGTTGTAATCTTTTTGAATTTCAAATTATTTTTTTATCTCTTCCAAAATATTTAAACCTTCTAAATATTTTTTGAAATTTTTCGAATTTTTCAAATAAATGTTTTGAAGTCTTTTTGAATATTGTTTTAAAATAAATTTTTCAAAATAAAAAAATCAGTTTAAATTATTCCATGAATTTTAAGAAATATTTGTTATTATCGTGAAACTCTTGAAAATGCTTAAGGAGCTTCAAAATTTTTATTTAAAAATATTCAAAAATGTACATTTTTCAAGTTTTAAAAAGTGTTGTAGAGTTCTAAATTAATTTTGAATCTTTTTAAAACTCCTAAATTTAGAATCGTCCACATTCTTTTTCGAAATTTTAGGAAATAATTAAAAATGTTTTGAAATATTTGTCAATTTTCTCTTCAAATTTATTTTTCAAAATAAAAAGTCAGTTAAAATTTTGCCAGGAATTTTAAGAAATGTTTATTTCAAAATATTCAAAAAGGGCGTTTTTCCAACTTTTTTGAAATGTTTTCAAGTTTTAAATTAATATTGAATCTTTTTAAAACTTCTAAATGTTCGTTAAACTTGATCGGATTTTTTATAAATCTTTGTAATCTTGCTAATTAAAAGATTTCGCTTGACAATCTTTCCCATTCCTTTTTGAAATTTTAGAAAATAATTTAAAATTTTCTGTAAATCTTTTCAAATATCATATTATTTTTTAATCATTTCTAAAACATTTAAACCTTCTAAATACCAAACATTTGACAATGTTGGAAATCTTTTGAAATAATTTAAAGTCTTTTTAAATATTCTCTTGAAATTAATTTTTCAAAATAAAAAGTAAGTTCAAATTATCCCGTGAATTTTCAAAAATATTTTTTATTATCGTGAAACCTTTCTAAATGCTTCAGAAGCTGCAACATTTTTATTTACAAATATTCAAAAATGTAAATTTTTCAACTTTTAACTTTTTTTTCAAGTTTTGAGTTAATTTTGTCTTTTTTTTAAACTTCTAAATGTCTGTTAAACTTAATCAAATTCTTTTATACAACTTTGTAATCTTGCTAATTGAAAAAATTCCATGCCAAAAAAGACACATTTTTAACAAAATAGCTGAATCCCCAACAACAAAAAATTAATTTTTACCAGTTTCATTCTAAACCAAAAAATATTATGTTTTTTAAAAAAGGCACAAATTTTCTACAAAGCAGTTCAATTTTTTTAGCACGAACATATGAATTTTTAATTAAGTATATGAATTTTCTACCAAAAAAGACGAATTTTCAACGAAATAATGACATTGTCAAGCAAAGAGTTGAATTTTTGATTAAAATGATAAATTTTAAGAAGAAAAAAAAATGAATTTTTAACAAGGTATTTGACTCCTTGACCAAAAAAGATAATTTTGCAATCAGTTGCATTTTCAACTGGGAAACACAAATTTTCAACAAAATAGTGGAATCCTTAACAGAAACAGATTAATTTTCAATCAAAATTATATATCGCAAAATCGCAAAAATATAATTTTTTATTTTTCAGGATTTTTAATAATTTCAGGAAAAAATCGAGTCAGTTTGGAAGATATTTAGGACTTTTAGAAGTTTTGAAGATAAATATCTCTTAAACTGACTTGAACTATTCCTAAAATTTTGAAAAATCTTTCAAAATAATAAAAAATGCCCTTGAATCTTCCAGATATTTTCGAAATTTGTAGAAATATTTTGAAATTATAATACTATTTTGAAATATTTCGAAGGTTTTTCAAATTTTCTTTGAAAATTAATTTTTCAAAATGAAAAATAATAAAAAAATTTTCCAGGAATCTCAAGAAATTTGTTTATTTTCTTGAAACGTCTTAAACTTCTTAAAAATGTTTGAAATTTTTTTTTCGAAATTTTCAAAAATTTACATCTTCTTAAAAATTTTGGAAATCTTTCAAACTTAAAATCATTTTTTAGCCATTTGCAAAACTTTTAAACTTTCTAAATATTTTCTAAAATTCTTCGAATTCTTCAAGAAATTTTCTTGAAATTCTTAAAAATTAAAAAACTTGCCTTCAAATCTTCGAGATTCTGTTTCGACAATTTCGGAAATCTTTCGAAATGTTAACATTTTTCAAAAATATTATCTTAAAATTAATTTTTCAAAATAAAAAATCAGTTTAAATTATCCCATGAATTATGAGAAATATTTTTCATCATCGTGAAACCTTTAAACTTTTCTTTTTTTTTCAAATTTTGTATAAAATTTTGCAATCCTGCTAATCGAAAGATTTTTCTTCAAAATCTCTCCCATTATTTTTCGAAATTTCAGAAAATAATTTAAAATCTTTTGAAATCTTTGTCAATTTTGTCTTAAAATTTTTTTTCAAAATAAAAAATCAGTTTACATTTTCCCAGAAATTTTAAGAAAGTTTTTTTATTTTCATGAAGCCTTTTAAACTTCTTAAAAAGCTTCGAAATTTTTTTTGTAAACTTCCAAAATTTACATTTTGTTAAAGATTTTTGGAAATCTTTTAAACTTAAAATGATTTTTTAGCCCTTTGCAAAAATTTTAAACTTTCTAAATATCTTGTAAAATTCTTCAAAAATTTTTCTTGAAATTCTTAAAAATTAAAAAACTTGCCTTCAGATCTTCCAGATTCTGTTTCGACAATTTTGGAAATCTTTCGAAATGTTGAACTTTTTTAAAAATATTATCTTAAAATTAATTTTTTAAAATAAAAAATAAGTTTAAATTATCCCATGAATTATGAGCAATATTTTTTATTATCGTGAAACCTCTTAAAATTTCCTTTTTTTCTTCAAATTTTGTGTAAAATTTTGCAATCTTGGAAAGATTTTGCTTGAAAATCTTTCCTATTATTTTTTGAAATTTCAGAAAATAGTTTAAATTCTTTTGAAATCTTTGACAATTATCTCTTAAAATTTATTTTTAAAAGAAAAAATCAGTTTAAATTTTCCCACGAATTTAAAAAAGTATTTTTTATTTTCTTGAAGCCTTTTAAATTCTGAAAAAGCTTAAACATTTTTTTTTGAAATCTTCAAAAGTTTACATTTTGTTTTAAATTTTTGAAATATTTTCAGTTTTCAAATTATTTTTTCAACTATTTACAAAACTTTTAATCCTTCTAAATATCTTTTAAAATTATTCGAACTTCTGCAAAAATTTTCTGAAAATTCGGAAAAATTGCTTTAAAATGTTCCATAATCTGTTATGACGATCTTAGAAATCTTTTAAAATCTGTTGTCATCTTTTGACATGTTTTTAAGTATTCTCTTAAAATTAATTTTTCTAAATAAAAAATCAGTTCAAATTTTCCCATGAATCTCAAGAAAGTTTTTTATTTTCTAGAAGCCTTTCAAACTTCTTAAAATAATCTGAAACTTTTTTCGAAATCTTCCAAAATTTACATTTTGTTTGAAATTTTGGGAAACCTTTTCAAACTTGAAATCTTTTTTTTTAACCATTTTCGAAACTTTCAAACCTTCGAAAAAAATCTGAAAATTCTTCGA
>CAKNYM010005042.1:0-17728 GCA_932195095.1 Andricus curvator | reverse complement strand
TTATTTATTATCCCAAATTTTCAACTCGATGTGGCTATTCGTGTGAAAATAAGTTTACAAATAAAAAAAAGTGTCAGTAAGGTAGAAATCCGGTCACGTGACCCACTCGTCACATGGCCTTAATTGAAAAACATAAATTCCAGAATTCTTTCTTCCGAATATTAAAACATTTAATTTGTTTCCAAAAATATCAATTGTTTAAAATTCTTTGCATTATTGATAACTTTTGCAACAAAAAATTTCTATGCGAACAAAACCTGGAAATTTTTTTTCCAATATAACAGCTATTACGAAATTTACTTAACAAAAAAAAGACATTTGATATATGGTGGTCCACTGGTGATAACTTGACCTATGCTAAAAATTCAAACTGAAATAAAAAAAACTGGTAAGCAGAAAATTTGGTAAAACTGCATAAAAGGTCGATCACCTTCGATTTTAAAAAAATCACATATTTTATGTATTTTTTGATGCTGAACACGTATCTATCCGAAAATTTCGATTTTTTCTACGTTTTTTGAAATACAAGCTCATTTTGTATTGCGTATATTATAATTATCTTACGTAATAATTATATTACGTATTCTTCCACCCTAAACAAAAGGATACCTCGCAATTATGTACAAAATCATTTAATTGAGCTGCTATATGTTTAAAATAAAGACAAATCACAGAGGTATTCAAAAAAATTTTAATAAAAAAAAGTGGAAATTAATTTAGAAATTCCCGCGTTTCGGATTAAAAACGGTTAACTTTTTATTTTCGCCCCTTTCAATTTGAAAAACTGGTAAATTATGAAATTTCATTATTAAAAATCTTTCTAAATCCAGTTTCGCCTATAGCAAAGTTTAAAGGTACTTCACAAATTTGAACTTCTGGGATAACTGGATGCTTTCTTGAGCTAAACTTATGTTTACAGCGAAGTTTAAAAATATTTTATCAAAAACGGCAAAAATGAGCCATTTTTAAAATTTTTAATGCACTATCATCTCCGATTTTTTCAAAATTTTGAATTTTTCTGTTTACGCTTCACTGTACAACAATTCATTATATTTTCTCTACAATGTTTGATCATTCTTAATCAATAACTATGTAAGAGTAAATGAGGAGAATCTTGACCAGCCTATTTAAATATTGGTCGATTCTGATTTTTATAACTTAGCATTTGTATTTGATTAACTTGAAATGACAATACATTATTTCCTTCCTGCCTCGCGCCAGTCCGTCATTAATTCATTAATACTTATCAACATAAGATTGCCTACTATAAGAAAATATAAAGCTATATTTATTTTTGCAGAGTTGAGCTCACCGACTTCAAACCCTCGGCCTGATGTTCCTCGTTCCGAAATTTCTTATTCTCTTGCCAGACATCCCGCTCCGGGTTCTTTGAGCAGGTCTTCTCCTCATGCCGAGCCTCCACTTCGTGCCAGGTCCAGGTCTCCTCTTGCCAGTCATCCTCCTTTATTCATACTTGGATATACTCTTGACAAACTTAGGTTTATTCGTCTTATTCCCCGCACGAATCCGTCCCGACGTTTTGAAATTCGAAGATACACTTTTCCTCGCGATAAACCAATTCAAATGAGAGAAGAAAAACAGGCCCTTGTGCCTATGCCAACCGAAGAACAAACTGTATTATCAACGTCTGACGGTGACATATTTGCAATAGTGGAGGCAGATAAAAGACTTCGTGGCATATATTCAATAACACGAGCCTCTCAAAAACGGGTGAAAATAAACATTTACAGCGGTGCGATTAAAGTAATGACCACAGAGGAAACCCGGGAAACTCCATTAGGCAGAAATGCCCCAATTTCAAAGTGTTTTGGAGTCCTTCTTATTAAACCAGGTAACCTTCATATGGTTAGTAATGGTAGTAATTTTAGTATTGTAGTAATGTAATAATCTTCGTTGCGGCCATTTTTTTTTGACACATAGGGTAACCGCTTGATTGGAGATCTACAGAAGTAAGTTTTTCATTTGACTTTGATTAGCAATTCGGTGCAATTGCGGAATAGAGGCGTCACCTCTGTTTTGGCTGAAAATTATTTTTTTTTCGGCAACAAACTATTAGAATCTTTGATTAAACGATGAATGAAGCGATTTAACGAGGCAAAAGTTTAAAATGATTGTTACTTTTGTTACTGTGACGTCTCAAATATGGGCCTGTCCCGATCTCGGAATGATCATATTTAAGTCACCGTTTAGGTGCTTTTAAACATCCGTACGGCCAAAAAGACTGCAAATAATTAAAATTGAATGTTTTTTTCAATAAATTGAAATGTATTCAGATATTTTTCTATTCCGACGTAAGCTATTATGTCGACAAAAAAAGGAGAGTTTCACGCACATCAGCTTTCACATGAGACGGAAGGACGCCATCTTGACTATCGATGGCAATCGTGATATGCATGCCACAAAAATAAATAATAGGTATGTACGGCTGACAAAAATAATGTTGGTCAAATTCATACCCTGTTCCAACGTCTCGTTGGGGTGGGAAGGCATCCCTTTGACCAGTCACAAAAATAATGTTGGTCAAATCCCTAGCCCTTTCCAACGTCTCGTCTCCTCCAGTCTCAAGTGACAGCTGATGTGCGTGAAACTCTCCTTTTTTTTGTCGACATGATAGCTTATGTCGGCATGAAAAAATATCTAAATACATTTTGATTTATTAAAAAACCATTCAATTTTAATTATTTACAGTGTTTCTGGCCATACGGATGTTTAAAAGCACCTAAATGGTGAGTTAAATATGATCATTCTGATATCGTGACAGACCCATATTTAAGACATCGTACTAACAAAAGTAATAATAATTTAAAACTCTTGCCTCATCAAATCGCTTCATGTATCGTCCAGTTAAAGATTCTAATAGTTTGTTGCCGAAAAAAAAATTTTCCGACAAAATAGGGGTGACGCTCCTATTCTGCAATCTAAGCAAGAGTTCTAATGATTAAATTTTTAGCTTTAATTAAAAAAAGAGTTATTTAATTTTAAAAAATGTCAAATATGTGCCATATTGATTGAAACAAATGATTTGTTTAGTACAAACTGTTTCATTAAAACAAAAAATTGGCTTTCATTTAACAATTAATTTGTTTCAAATCTGTTTAATTGAATTCATAAAAATATTTATTTTATTCAAACAAAAAATACAATGCAAAGCAGTACTACTTTGCTTGTTCTGATGGCGTTGATCTTTTTTAGGTATGGTGTGATTCTAACGGTTCTGATTTACTGAAAAACTATAAATTAATTGAAAAATGGACTTAATAACTCTGTGTTGGAACTACTTAAGTCTTAGGACTTTACCTTGAATGCAATTGAAGATTTTGCAGGTAAAAGTCTTTTTCTAACCTACTTATGAAATCGATAATATTTTGTATCAATTGTACCTGTCGTTGTATACTTAAAAGCAGAAACACGAATATATTCAATTGAAATGTCTAACTCTGGTTCTTTTTTAATCACCGTAATTTACGTTTTTTTAATTCAGAGATGAGAAGCACAATTAAAAATTAACCCGAATCAAACATTAGAATTAAATGGGTGCGATAATTATAATTTACGACAAAAATATTATCGAGTTTATGAATCGTTTTCGTAAAGAATGCTCAATTTTAAAGAAAAAAAAGATGTACTTGACTTGAGCACAATCTACAATTGATTTTAAAAAAATATTTCTTTAAATTTAAACAAGAACTGCAATTAATTTAAACAAGAGATTTATTCAACCTAATCAAAATTTTGTTCGTACGAAATAAATAAGGACAGACAAAATTTTTTTTTGAATCAAACAAACATTTGGTTGACCCTATGTCAAAGAAATAATTTGTTTGATTCAAACAAAAATTTTCTCAGTGTAAGTTGTGATTCACTATCTTATTATACGTGAAATATATTGCAATAATTTTCATCAATTTTTGAAACAGTCACAAATGTTATACTTGACGTTTTTGCGTATTCTATTTTGGTCGATATACCACTATATAAATAAGAACATGTGCTAAGTTTCAAATGCAGAATTTTATTTTTCATTTTCGAGCATTATAAAGAGAGAAAGACTTGATTTTTACAATGTAGAATCTGATTTATATATTATGCACATAGTAAAAATTATTTAATTTTTTTATTTTACATACACAAAATTTAATTAATTCTTTATAATATAATGATAAAAAAATCTATACAAATAACTATGACTATTTTGAATTTCTGTAAAACAAAATTAATGATCAATTCAAGTTATTATTCGTGACTTGCAAACATATTTAATTTCAATTTCAATCGGCTTTCAGTAATCTAGAACTTTTATTTCAATATCATATTTTATCCCAACAGGAATTAGAAGAGAAGAGAAAACTCATTAAGTTACTCCTTAAAAAAAATTGTTTAAAAAAATTTTAAACTTTATTATTTTTATATTTATATTTTTATATATTATTATATAAATTTTAAATTTTTAACTTAAATGAAAAAATTGTTAACTTTCTAAGTTTCCATTACTTTTTAATGATAAATCATAGTATGATATTACAATTTCAGAATGGAACAATTTTAAACTTATGGCATTCGTAATGCGATACATTGAGGAAAAAGCACTAAAAATTGTTTAAATATTAGTTTCAATTTAATGTTATGAAAGTATAACCAACTTAAATGTTTTCATTTATAATTGGTAAATGTAAAATTATTCAATTTGTGTTTCTTTAATTCAATTATTTGAATATTACGGCTTGTAATTTAAATTTTCAACCAGAAGCTTCCAATGACTCTATTGAAGAAAAATTCCTTCCAGTTTGAAATGATACTATTAATTGAACCACGCTACTAGTTTAAAATTATCTGTTTCATAAAGCATCAAACTGAAATTATAAATTTTTTAGACTAAATAATGAAGGATTGGATTGAACAATTAGATTTTTTTAATGTTATGAATTTTTCAGTCCACACTTCACTTCAAAACAATTTATTAAATTTTTTATTTCATTATAAATACTTTTTCATGTTTATCCTACTCTTAGTTCATAACTATAAAAAGTGCAGTTTGTAACTCGCATTGTTAGGAAATTTTGGAAATTTAAAGTTTTTCAAAATTAACATTATTCAAGATTTAGATAGAGATAGTCATCCTATGCGGAAGATTGATTTGAATAAAAAGTATTCAATGTGGTCTACATGGAAACTGTGACATGCCACACCAAATAAGTCTTCCCCGGACAAGTATTTCAACGGCAAGTCTTACTAGAACATCCCCTCCTAAGTGGCAGGTTTTTCCAGAACATCAATTTCCAAAGAAATTGTCTTGCAGGGAAATATTTTTTCATGAATGAATGTTCAAGTCTATGTTCTAAAGGCAAACTGCGACATCTCTTCGCAAAGGATAAGCCTTCCTCGGCAATCCCTAACAGCAACGATTCAGGTGAACGCACTATTAAACATCCCTTTTCACTGCATTACATTCTGACTCTCGGGATCTGGTAATATTGGATAATTCTTCCCGGGAAATCCCTTCTGACATAAAAAAAACATAAGCTGCTTCGAGGCACCATTAGAGAAGTCTTCTCGGGACAAGTATTTCCGGAAAATAGCTTTCCACTAACAAAAAAACATGATGTGCCTGAAGGCAACATTGAACAGTACTTCCCAAGTATTTTTCAAGCGTCACTTCCGACTTCCAAAATAACGTGGAATGCTTCTAGTTATAATTAAAAAAGTCTTCGCAAGACACACCTTCCAATAAATCACTTCCAACTTGAAAAAAAGCATAAGATGCTTCGAGGCACCACTGGACAGATCTTCTCGGTTCAATTCTTTATAGGCACTTATTCTCCACTTCAAACAAAATTGGGATTGTTTGAAACACCATTGTATAGGTTTCCCAGGACAAGCCTTTACAGAAAATCACTTCCCATTTCCAAAAAACATGAGCGTCTTTCATGCATAATTTGAAAGGTCTTCCCCAACAACTTTTTTTTCAAAAATCATTCCCCACTTCAAAAAAAAAACGTGAGGTGCTTCAATGAAACATTAGACAGGTCTTCTCGGGACAATCCTTTCCTGGATCACTTCCTACTTCTAGAAAACCATGATACGCTTTAGGGCATAATTGGACAGATCTTCCGGGGACAAGTCTTCTCAAAAAACCACTTTCGATTTCCGAAAAAGTATCAGATGCTTCGTGGCACCATTGGAGATGCCTTCTCGGGACATGCCTTTCCTGAAGAGCTCTTCCCGAATGGGTCAAGACATTACCCGTTACTCTTCTGTGACTAGTCACTGAAATGTATTTTCAAACAGCGATCTGAAAAATTGGTTTGAAAAATGACCCATCATTCTACTATGATCAATCACTCTTCTGTGATCAGTTGATGAGACGGAGTTTTCAAAGGGTGGCCTGAAAAATGCCTGACAATTCTTTATTAGATGCAGGAAGTTATTTCTCAGAAAGACTTGTCTCAGAGAGAACTGTTCCATGGTGACTCGCAGCATCTCATGTTTTTTTGAAAGTGGGAAGCGATTTCCCAGAAAGACTTGTCTCAACAACACATGTTCAATGGTGCCTCGAAGCATCTCATGTATTCTTGAGGTGTAAAGTAGTTTCTCCGGATGACTTATCGAATATTACCAGACACCGAGTATCTGTAAGCGTTTATGGAGAAAGAGATTTGCAATGGTACCTGAACTCGAATTATTCTGGGATGGGTTGTCTGAAATGGAAGCTTCTAATGTGTCCCCTAAGGGTTTACAATTTTTTTGTATATCTTCCCTATTCCTTTACACACGCCCACACACTTTCTTGTTGGTGGGATGGAGACCTACAGTTTAAGGTGGCTTCCGAACCACCAAGAGCCACAGCTTTAAGTACTTAGAGAACCTTTTTCTCTAGAGGTACCGGTCCCACGACTCTCCGGAGATGAACAACTCCCTTGCTAGGCTAGTGTTCACCGCATGAGCCGCCGAGGCTCTTCCAGAGTGCGAGGCAGGAATCGAACCCGCAAGCCGACGGAGTGGGTCCAAAGCCTACGCCTTAACCTCAACGACCATCGTCCCACTCGGGAAGGGTTGTCTGGGGAAGCATTATCTTATTGGTTTGACTTCTCATGACCACGGCGACATGCGCCTACGAAAAAAGCTTTTGTAGCATATTAATTAATGTAATTAAAATGTCTAATTTATTTATATTTATACTTTACTTAAAAAATTTAATGATTATAGGAGATGTATAATAAGTCAAATCCTATCCTTTTCGATCCTACCCTACTTGATACTACCCAATCATATCCGACCTAATCCGATCTTATTATATTCGGTGTTATCTGATCCAATTCGATTTTATATAATCATATCCTATTCCATCCGATCATATCGGCGGGCGAAAAGTCCGAAGTACGCACGGCCAGACACCCAACCGAAACTCTAAGTGTTTCAGCTCGGTACTGCGAAACCCTGAAAATTGAAAAAATAACAGAAATTATACGTTTTCGCACTGTTTTTTCCATATTAATTTTATGAAGAACATCAAGTGCCTCTGGCCCTTTTTGTTCTCCGAACAGATCTTCACCTGCTGCCGAGCCTCCTCTTCGCGATTTGAAATAAGAAGATAAATTTTTTCTCGCGATAAATCCATTCAAGTTTAAGGAAAACATAATGTCTATCTTCCTATGCCAACCGAGGAACAAACTGTATTATCAATGTAGAATGGAGATGTCATTGCGATAGTGCATCGTAATAGAAAACTTCATGGAATGTATTACAATAAAATTCACCACTCAAAATCGACCACAGAAGAAACCCAGAAAATTCCATTGAGCAGCCATTTTCCAAACTCAAAGTGGTTTGGATTAGTAAGGGTAAACAACTTTCCTCCATATCTGATCAGATTTCCAATACTGAACGGATATGAAAGTTAGATTCGGAAATATTATCTGCTTTCCAATTTCTCACGCCCAAGTATCTAAAATGCTCAAAAACAAAATAACGCTGTCGTTTCCTCAAGAATGAATGAGCGAAAATGACCGGTTTGGAAGTAGGTGACTTTGACATATTTTGGACGTTTTTAAAAAAGTCATCAACCTCTGCATAGTATATTCTAGATCATAGAAGGGAAAATACATAGTATGCAAAAACAGATTTTTGCTCCAAAACTGCTATTATTTATTAGGTAAACAGAGGTGATCGGTTGAGGCTACCGGGTGGAGATCGAGGTAAAGACTTATTTTTCTGCAAACTCAGAGACAAATATTCATCCGTTGCTCCCAAAAATCCGATTTAAAAGGTTTACTTACTCGATCTGATTCTAACCAAGATTATTAAATACCTGACCGATGACACTAGTTTACATTTGGATCATAAGTGACAAATTTTTTTTTTTATCTGAAATTTAGGATCAGAAACCCATATTTTCTGCGAAAGTAAGAAACCCAGATTTCGTAAATTTAAAAAATTTCTCATCGCAAATCAGAACTTGTTTTAATTTAAAAAATATTCCCTCTTTCAAATTTAAGGAGAAAGGAGTTATTATATTTCTGAATTATAATAGAAAATGCTGATTACATAAATTGTGATATCAGTTTTAACGAAATCAAAAGATACATTTTTTTCATTGAAGCTGACTTGGATGAAATGTAAATATCTGATATGGGCAACATTAACGTCTACAATCAAAGAGATAACGAGTATAAGATAAATTTTTCATATCATAGAATAAGGCACTTGTATATTTATCAGTTACATTTTTAATCAAGTTCTTCATTAATACATTAGTCGGTTTTCCCTCCAATTCAAAAATATGAGAATTATCACTAGTCTTATCTTGTCCTTTGCAGTTATCCTCAATTCTATTAGTAAATATAGTAAACATATATATTAATAATTTTAGATACATTTCTAAGCTATCCGCAAATTACAATTTGTTATACTATCCGATTTCATGAAATATTCGAGGGATGTCTACGGGTGAAGGACTAGTGTGCACGGAGAAACTTTTCACGAGCCCAACTGTGCACGTTGATGCTACAGGCACAACTGTGTAGCGGCCCATCTGTGCACATCTCACTCAATACGATCATATTTCCAACTTACAATTCCACTTGCATAAATGGTACACTCCCAAATGTACACGTTTACATATGGGAGACTCTCAATGTGTGCACGTGGACTTGCAAGTGAAAAATATGATCCTAATAATTGAGACATGCACAGTTGAGAGTCTCCCATCTGTGCATGGGCATAGTTTGGAGTGTTTCATCTGTTCACCTCAAACGTTAGTTGGATACCATCTGTGCATGTCTAAATGTCTACATGCACATTTGGGAGTGTCCCATCTGTGAACGTGCACAGTTTTGCCAGTGGCCAACAACGTGCACAGTTGATCCCATCTGTGCACGTGTACAGTTGGGAGTTTACCATCTATACACGTGCACACTTGGGAGTGTACTATCTGTGCACGTGGACTTGTTAGTTGAAAATCTGATCGTAATAATTAAGACATGCACAGTTGGGAGGGTATTATCTGTGCACGTGCATAGTTGGGAGTATCCCATCTGTCCACGTCAACCGATGGTAGGGTACCATCTGTGCTCGTCTAAATCTCGACGTGCACATTTGGGAGTGACCCATCTGTGAACGTTCACAGTTTTTCCAGTGGCCAACAACGTGCACAGCTGTACCGCGAGCCCTCGACGTGCACAGTTGGGCTCGTGCACAGTTGCTCCGTGCATAGTAGTACTCCATCTGTCCTACATAGTTGGAAGTATCCCATCTGCCGACGTAAACCGATGGTAGGGTACCATAGACGTGCGCAGTTGGGCTTATTCACTGTTGCTCCGTGCGCATTTGTATCCTTCCCATTGTCTATCTGATGGGTGATTTTAAGTTCCCGGTCAATTGTTCACTTTTTCCAATCAATTGAAAAGCGTTAAAGAGATGTTAATGAATTTAAAAAAAATTTTAAATGTTTAAAGCGATTTCTAAACATTTAAAAAGAATTGAAAATTTCTATTTTGGAACTGGGAAACCTGGAAAAGACTTTTGATCCTAAGTCGAAACATTAGATGATTTTCGGCCACAAGAATTACAATTCTGATATGGATATAGAATATTGTAAAATTATTATAATTCTGAACTTAAGCAAGAATTTCTTGAACTCGGTTCTTCTAAAACATAATTAAAATTATTTTCTGAAATTCCCGTTCCATTTGAAAAATTCCTTGTTTCGATTAGAATAATGGTTTTTCACGAAAATTGCCTATCCCAGAGTCTAAATTATAATTTATTCAGAAATTCCCTATTCAGAATTACAATTGCATTTATTTCCAAAATTCCCTGTTGCCGAAAAATCAAGCTCATCATAAAAGCATTTCAATTGATATTAGATCCTCAAAATTTTGGAAAGAATTTTGAAGAGTTTTGTACAAGATTTCAAAAACGCAAAAAAGTTAATTAAATAATAAAATTTATAATGAATTCTGCGGAAGTAAGATTAAATAAAAAGTAATTATAAAGGGCTTTCACCTCTATCTTTTTTAGTGTAATATCAAAAGAATAAAGTAATTAGCCTGTACAAAAAATGAAATACTTGATTTATTGAGAAAATTGAACAGAATTCCTTTGAAAATTCAGAAACTGATTGAGTTTTTCAAAGATTTCTGGTAGACATCTTAAACCTTTCCAAAATGTGTTTACCCATTCTTCAAAACTGATTACCCATTCTGATAAAGGGATTTCAGGATTTGAACCAGTAATATTTTTGCACCTCCGAAAGTACTGATCACAAGGACAATCATTTCAAATAAATATTTTGCGCACAGTCGCTACAGTTATCATTTTAAAGATGTTGATACCTATCCTCCTTTTCCTTCTCCTTGGCAATGATCTTGTAGTCGGATGGAGCCGAGAATTCGATTATGCATGTAGTTCGTTTCTCGAAGTTCTGGAGAACAATGTCAGGCCTCGAATGTGCAATGGAGGCTGCTGTCTGAACATCGTAGTTCCAAAAAATTTAACACGTCTCGTTTTGGACAATTGACTCTATCTCCCTCGAAACGTTCAGCAGGGCAGGGTCGCGGTCAATACCGTAAGAGTGACAAAGATGGTAGTAAAGCACTTCCGTGGCCGCATTATGTCTGTAGAGATACGTCGTTCCCGCGTGAGTGGGACACCTGGATAGTATGTGTTCTACGTACTCAGTATGTGTACCTATCGCTGGTAAATTTTTGACGTCAAATGCAGTCACGATATACAAAGGTCGAAATGACACCGTCCTGACATGCAAAAATGAAATTCTCTGTACCTCAATTAAGTCCTGATGATCTGAGGAAAGCAGAAGTTTGCTTCATCGACAAAGACTGATCTTCTACATTTCTTCTTTACTTGGGCTTTTAAAATTGAGGCATCTACATGAAGTAGTGCACTTTCCTGACTTTTGACGTTTAAATTCCGGATAAGGGTTTTGGCCGCTTGCTTCGCGGCTTTGTAAAGGAACGCTCCTTTGCCAATCCTCTCGTGTTTCCAGATTATTTTTAGGAGTGGATGTCTTCCACTTGCAACTATGTAAGGTGTACCCAGAACAATTCTGTTATGAAGTCATTGGAGATGCAGAAGTCAGTGCCCGCCTTGACGGCGTGGGATGTATAATCGCGAAACGGACGAATTAACATGCAAGCTCTTCTGCATATGCGTTATTTTACGCGTGGTGATATCAAGTGCAGTAAGCTCGTTCTTTGTCCTTGGAACGGCCCAAAACAAGTAGAGTTTAATTGAAACAGCAAGCATGATGATCGCAGATACCTTGTTTGACGCCGACAGATTACATTACCAAATATGTGGGAGAACACGCTTGTATCTGCTTCAGGGAGACTCTCTCACTGATTTTATGTCCTGAATCCGACTCTGAGGCACGCCCTGTTTTATATGGGTCTCGCCAGTGTCAAGATGTCTAGTGAGACTTATATCCACAAGCTCAGGGTCACCGGAAACACCAGTAATCTGTCCTTGCCTTAGTTTAATCTTGGCAAACTTGTCCAATCCAAAGTCTACACCAATATCTCTTGTGTACCACTTGACGATATTCAAAGCACTTTGAAGTGGCTTTCAACTTGAAGATAGATCTTCAGGTCATCCATATAAAACACATGAGTGACCTTATGCTCGCGATAATTATTGTAGCCGCAGAGGTACCCATCAGAATTTCGTAGTATTAGAGATAGTGGCAAAAATGTGATGCAAAACTTATGGTGTTTCAAGGAAAGGGTAAGAAAACAGTATGCAACATTGTCTTAGACGATGAGAGGAGAGCACAAGTTAATAAGTACGTATATATAGGTAGTTTATTTACTAATGACGGAAATATTTATACAGAGATAGCCGGGTGTATAAATTAGGATAAGGGAGTTATCGCCAGTGTAGGAGGCATTGCCAGAATTAATAATATATCAAAAAAGCGAAAATTGCGATATATAATTCTATACTTGCACCCAATATGATGTACGGTAGCAAGACCTGGACCTACCAAGAATGTGTCCGGTGAAACGCTAATGGACAAAATCAGTATAGTAATGAGATCATCCTTAAAGAATGTGATGTAGAAAAGCCACTCTCTGACAAGAGTAAAAGGAATTTGGATGGTTTGGGCATGTTGAGAGAATGAAAGAAGAACGACTGACGAAACAAGTGTATCGAAGTGAAATAAATGGTAGCGTATCCAAAGGTAGACCGAGGAAGGAATGGTTGAAATGCCCGAATGAGACCCAAATTCGTAGAAGAATAAAAGGTCATAGAAACGCAAAAGCTTACATAGGGATATGTATGGTCATAAAGGAAGCTAAAGAGGTATGCCATGACAAAAAAGTGTGACGACAAATAGTAGATAAGAAATGCATAATGAAGAATGTCAGTGGAGTAAGAGTCGCCTGAAACGAAAGACCTTGGATACTAATGGGCCCCAGTGAAGAGCTTTACATCATGACTTTCTGAAACACTTCGCCTGGGGTGCTTGATAGAGAGATAGATCAGCGACCTGGGTCGGAGCAGTGTTGCAGAACGAATATGTTATTCAACTCAACAACATGGGAATTCTAGAGTAATCTAAAATCTATAGCCCCTTTATACTACCTCCTATAATTTCCCTATCTCATTTTTCTCATACGAACTCCCTGATCTTTGGCTAGAACCAAGTAAATCACGGTTACCCCGAAAGGCATTGGGCCTAATGGTAAAGTATTGATAATAATAATAATAAAGGTATGTTTCTTGTTGCAGAGTTAAGCTCACAGACTTCAAACCCTGGGTCTGGTGTTCCTCGTTCCGAAATTTCTTATACACCTGACAGACCTCGCGCTTCGAGTTCTACGGACAAGTCTTCGTCTCCTTTCGAGCCTCCCCTTCGTGCCAGGTCCAGGTCTCCTTCTAGCAGTCATTCTCCTTTATACATACTTGGATATAAACTTGAAGACATTAAATTTATTCGACTTATTCCCCACTCGAATCCATCCCGGCGATTTGAAATTCGAAGATACACTTTCCCTCGCGACAAACCAATTCAAGTGAGAGGAGAAAAACAGGTCCTTCTGCCTATGCCAACCGAAGAACAAACTGTAATATCAACATCCGACGGAGAAGTCTTTGCAATAGCGCAGGACACGAGAAGACTTCGTGGAATGTATATAACAAAATATCGCTTTCAAAAACGGGCAAAAATAAACATGTACAGCGGTGCGGTTACAGAAATGACCACAGAAGAAATCCAAGAAACTCCATTAGGCAGTTCTTCGACAATATCAAACTGTTTTGGAATCCTTTATCTGAAAAAAGGTAACCTCCATTCTGTTATTAATGGTAGTAATGTTTTGATCATGATTGTGGTCCTTTTGTTTGACTCATAGCGTAACCGCTTGATTTGAGATCTACAAAAGTATATTAGATTGTGATACACTATCCTAATATGCGTTCAATATATTTCAGAAAGATTTATCAACTTTTTATCCAGTCACAGATGAACTTTATAATTATGCGTGTTTAAACTCAATTTTCATTACGAAAAAGCGGATAAATATAAATGCTAAATAAAGCGTCTCGTGTATCTGATCTATGATAATTCACATAACAATTATCCTCTATATATCTTTCATTTTGGACATATTTTGAAAGTGATATATATAGTTCTCGCCAAAATATTCTTGAAAAAATGCTTAACAAATTTAATTTCATCAATTGGTTGATTTTTTCAATTTTTCATGTATGCATGTTATTCTTTTGTGTGCATAAGTACTGCGGATATTCTAGAATGTCGATACAATTAATTGATAAATGTACAAAAAACCCCATAATGATCAGCAGCAAAAGTGATAAAAAAAATTAAAAATCAAATTTTGCTGACGTTTCCTGAACATTGCTAGTACTGATTGCGTGAAATATTTCAGCCTGACTTCACTCTCATGTTCCTTTACACGTTGGCTCACAGCGCTCCAGGTTTCTCCAATATAGACTTTGCCACAAAAAGAAGGGATTTTATATACTCCCGGATCACTAAGAGGTGCCTTTTTATCTTTAGGGTTGTTTAGAAGTTGTCCTATTTTCGCAGTGCTTGTTGAGAATTCTTTCAATTTGTTCTGTGACATCTTGAATGTAGGGTAAGATGGTGGATTGTTTTTCCCTCTCTTTCTTTAGTAGCTTGTGTTGACTTGTTTTTTTAGTGTATTTTCTTATTGCTTCATCAATTTGTTTGTGTAATCGTTTTGTTTAATTAATCGATTTGTTTCACATTTTGTAATTTCTTTTGTAAGTTATCTTTATCCTTTATGGAGACAGCTCTGTATACAAGGGAATTGATGACCCCTTGGTTTTGAGATGGGTGGTGCTGGGAGGAGGCATGTAGGTATATGGGTGTGTTTTCTGTGAACTTTATGTCCTAATGTGTTATCAGATCTTTTGTAAACTAGAACGTCCAAGGAAGGCAATTTTCCGTTTTGTTCAATTTCCATGGTGAACTATATATTAGGGTGTAATTGACTGATAGAATTGAAGAACTTGTGTAGTTAATCTAGTCCATGTCTCCAGATGACAAAATTGTCGTTAACGTAACGGCTCAAAAATTCCGGTTTGAGCTTGTATTTGTTAAAGATTCTAGTTTCTAGATTTTCCATAAAGATGTTGGCTATTACAGGTGAGATTGGAGATCCCATTCCTGCTCCTGAGGTTTGTTCGTAGAATTGGTTATTGAAATAGTAGTAGGTATTAGTGAGACAGTGTTCTATCAGAGGTGTGAGATTGGAGGGGAAGTTGCAAAGGATTTAATAATATCGATTGTATCACAGATTGGTACTTCCGTGAAGAGAGACACTACGTCGAAGCTTCCAAGGATGTGTTGGGGTTGAATGTGAATCTGTTGTATCTTTCTGATGAAGTCAAAAGAGTTTTAGACGTATGTGACAGAGTTTCCTGTGAAAGGATTCAGTTCTTCGGCGAGAAAGCGTGCTAGGTTGTAAGTTGGTGAGTTTATTGCGCTAACGGTCGGTCTCAGTGGAATGTTGTTTTTGTGGATTGTTGGGAATCCGTAAAGTTTGAAGCAATCGGTCATCAATTCCCTTGTATACTTGTAATACAAAACGATTACACAAACAAATTGATAAACCAATAAGCTAATACACGCAAAAAAACAAGTCAACACAACATACTAAAAAGAAGAGAGAGAAACGACCACCATCCTACCCTACATTCCAGGAAGAACGGAACAAATAGTAAGAATTTTCAACAAAAACAACATCCAAACCATATTTGAACCACCTGCGAAAATAAGACAACTTCCAAACAACCCTAAAGATAAAAAGGCACCTCTCAGTGATCCGGGTGTATATAAAAACCCTTGTTCTTGTGGCAAAGTCTGTATTGGAGAAACTGGGAGCGCGGTGAGACAACGTGTAAAGAAACATGAGAGTGAAGTCAGGCTAAAACATTTCACGTAATCAGCACTAGCGAAGCATCATGTTGAAACAGGACATAGCATTTTATTTGACGAAACAACCGCCATCGCAAAAAGAACAATATTTAAAAAAAAAACATAGAGAAGCAATCGAAATCTTAAAACGCCCTAATAACATCAATAGGGAAAATGGATATAATACCAATCCGATTTGGCTTTCCGTCCTCCTGGGTTTTTTAAAAAAGAACTGATTGGCCAATCACAGGCATCGTAGAGAATATATATATAAGAACAACATAACCTGAAACTGCAGTTTCAGGTCAGCTCTGAAGAACTGAACTGCAATGTTCGCGAAACGTCGGCAAGATTCGTAGTTTTGCACACGATTGAAACACGAGAAAGCTTAACAATTTTTTAATTTATTGAAATATTATGATCAAAACTGAACTATCCTTTGAGACAATCTCACATTTCAATGGATAATGAATTTTCATCAAATTAAATAGAGATGCCAAAATTGAACGAATATCAGCAGAACTAAAAAAAAAATTAATAAAGGAAATAACATGATTAACTGATTATTAAAAAATGATTCAAAACAACTACCTATTTGTATTAGGAAACATGGATTTCAGAATGAATAATTGCAGACAAGTATTTTATTTTTGAGCATTATGAAACGGAGATAAACTTTATTTCGACAATAAATAATCTAATTTAAACATCTCATTTATTAATATTAGTTCTGGGTTGAGACCGTGACAGTCCCTGACGCTTGGGTGATCCCGTTGCGTCCCCTTGTGAGCCTAAGCGTGACTCACTGATGCAGTAATTGCCTGTGATTGTTAGACGTTTTATTGCAATCGCAAGGCATTGACAAAGAATGTGAGTAGCTCTCTCATAATTCTTACCGCAAAGACGACAGAGGGAACTTTCCGCAAGCCCTATCTTATGTCTGTGATATCCCAGGTTCCCCTGTCCTATAAACATTTCAGTTAGGACTTTGATTTCGTCCCTCTCGAGCTGGAGTATTCCGCTTGCTCGGTTAGAGTTAGGCTTTGAGCCGAATAGTGTTTTGGCCTGTGTGCAACCAGATACCAAATCTCACTGATTCTGATGTTCCTCAGTCAGTCAAATGTTAATTTCTTCAGTGGCTAACCTACTGGAAATACCTACAACTGGCTCGGGTCCAGTAAAATTTCTTCTTGCTGCTATAGTTTTGCTAGCCTATCCGATATCTCATTGCCCTTGATACCACTGTGTGGTATCAAGGCAGCCCTGCTGTCTGAGCAGATACGGATGTTTCTTTTCTTGTCATACTCTTTTGCCTTGTAGGCGCACTGAAGAATGGCCATAATCTCAGATTGCAGAACTGTTCCGTAGGACCTCATCTCGATTGTGAAGCTCATTTCATTCCTTCGACGATATACACCGGTTCCTGCATTCTCTGCGTTTGTGGAGCCATCTGTAAACCAGTTGTCCCCATCACTGGGCAAGTGTGCATCGTTTTTGTAATTTTAGGCAACAATTTTTATTATTTTTCAAATGCAGATGCCTTACCAGGAGATACGCCTTACCAGTGTGCCTACCTCTACTGGTGGGTTGGTATCGCTCTCATAAAGAAAATGAGCCAATCCTAGAACTATTCTTCCTATTCCTTTGAAGTCCTTGGCTATCACCATCATGTCTCTCGAACATTGCTCAAACAGCGGGACAGCGTTAACTCCCTTAGCCAGTATGCAGGCCCTTGATATGGCTGCCGTGGGGTCGCTGTAACTAAAAAGACCAGACACTCCCCCCCCC
>CAKNYM010005040.1:0-13887 GCA_932195095.1 Andricus curvator | reverse complement strand
AAAACTTAAATCCTTTGAAATTTTTTCCAAATATCTTACTCTCGTTATGGAAAAAAAACTTAAAATATCTCCATTAGTACCAGTAACCAAAAAATTAATGGTACCGACAAGAAGATTCATTCAAAGAATCTGAAAGAATTTAACACATTTTTACATTCTCATTTCAATGAGAAGGGATTGGTTTTATATAAAAAAATGACTTTTGCGGATTTCATCAAATGAAAAATATTTTTTACGTCAGTGTCTGTCTATCGTCGTCGTCGTTGTTGTCGTTGTCATATGTATACCGGATAACTTTTGATAGACTACTCGGATTGCATTGTACTTTGGCTCACTTTTTAAGGGTATGAAAAGTAAGGACGAGTTCGTTAGTTATCTATTTTGGATCAAAATTTAAAAAGTGAAAGCATTTTGAAAATTTGTTAGACCTTTCTTTTCAAGATTTAAGAATTCTATGTACGGTTATTTGTAGTACTCGGAAACTCAAACAATTCAACTTCACGACTTTTTTCGATAAAAAAAAAATTATCAGAGTTAGATCATTTTTAAAATCCAAAAAAACAAACGAAAATGAACATTTTAAGCCAAACAACGCACGATATAAAAAAAACAAGAATTCAGAAAACGTTGCTTAAGAAATCCCTACAAGATTCTTGTAACAGCTTTTTGAATTTTCTTGAAAAATCGAAAATTCAAATTTTGATCTCACAAAAAATAATGAAGAATGCAAAATTCCATTTTGCGGTAAAAATGTGCAAGAAAAAAAAAAAGATGATTCAACAAAAGTTGTCCACTCAAGAAGAGCTACAAATTTATCATGAATCATTTTTTGATAGGATTCGTAGTTTTTGTTTCATTCGTAAAAAACAACATTAAAAATTAAAAAATTAAATTTTTGGATAAACGACACAAGCTTCGAAAAAATATAATTAGACAAAAGTTATTCGCCCAAAAAAGGGCTACAAATTAATATATATTAGGAAAACTTAATTATTTAAAAAATATATTTCAAAGTTTCAGAAATTTTAAAATGATTATAAAATAATTTAAATCTTAAGCACATCCCAGGTGAAAAAGTTACATACAGGGTGTCCCAGGAGTATTGTCGTTCCTTGTAATGGCGGATAGAAAAATAAATTCAAATCGAAAAGTCCCTAAGCATTTTTGGGTCCTGTGCATATTTTTTTATTCAAACATGTTCGAGATAAAATATTGGCTCACTGAAATTCGGTGCATGGAAAAAATGGAAATGTGGTCTAGGTTCTCCGATATTTGGTGAGCGTAGTACAAATAATTGCAGTGAGCCTAGATAATTCGTACGTTATTGCAAATAATTAGTGAGCGGCCCTGATTAACTCTCTCTCTCTCTCTTTTATTAATTCTGCAGAATTCTGTAGAAGTCTTTGAATTCCATTGAAATATTTGTAATTCTTCTAAAATCATGAGGATTCACGTTGAATTATCGTAAATTCCTTCAAATGTTTTGAACTCATTTGAAGATATTAAAGAATTCTCTTGAAATATTCAGGATATTACTTGATTCATTTCTAATTTTCTAAATTCTTCTCAAAACATCAAATCCTTTTGAAATATTTTCAAATTCAGCAACTTTTGTCAACGGGTGAACTGCTACTGGACTATGATGCACACGGTTTTTTTTAATTCTGCAGAATTCTGTATAAATCTTCGAATTCACTTGAAAAAATTTGAATATTTAAAAATATTTTGAATTCTCTTGAAAGATTTACGATGTAATTTGATTTATTTTTAATTTTATGAATTCTGAAAACATATGGAATTCTTTTCAACTATTTCCAATTTTATTAATTTTGGTTAAGGGTAAATCACTACTAGATGAAGATGTACTCGTTTTTTTCGAATCTGCAGAATTCTAGGAAATCGAGAGAATTCTGCAGAATTTAAAAGGCTTGAAGGAATTTACAATAATTCAACGTGAGTTGTAAAGATTTTAGAGGAATTCAAAGAAGTTTTGAAAAATTCAAAAGATTTCAATTGAATTCAAAGACTTCTGCAGAATTTTAAAAAACTAGTACATCTTATTTTAGTAGTAGTCTACCGTCGACTAAAGTTGATGAATTTGAAAATAGTAAAGGAATTTCATATTTTAAAAAAATTTAGAAAATTTAAAATAAATCAAGTTATGTCCTAGATTATTCAAGAGAATTCAAAAATCTTTATAAGAATTCCATGCTTTCAGAAGAATTTAGAGAATTCAAAACATTTAATTAAATTCTACATCAATCAGGAGTTTAAAAGATATTCAGGAATTTTTGAATTTTTGAAGAGGTTAATAATAATTTAAAACTTTTAGAGATTTCCGAAAATTTATCAAATATTTTTTCAATTCATTCAATCTTTCACAAGTTTTGAATATTTTTAAAACTAAACTGGATTTTTCCTGAAATTTTGTAAAGTCCTGTTACTTTTTGTATTAATGAATAATCTGGAAAAATTACACTTTTACGGATATTAGTTTACAGCTATCAAGCTCATTTCTTTACGAAGTTATTATCTTTTACACATACATTTTAAAAAGATCATTTTCATCGTAAATAAAGTAAAGGTAAATAGATGAAGTTAGGAAAAAATTCTTGTATTTCCATGAAGCGGCAGTACCTTGTAAATACCTCATGTTTTTCGAGGTGATGTGACCTTGAGAAGTATCACAATGTTGCACAATGTCAAATCATTTTTAATCTAAAAATTTTCAAATTGAAGTTAAAAAAATGTTCAATTCAGAAATTTTTAATTAAAACTTTTATAAATTGAGCAGTTCAATTATTTCTCATCAGCAAATATAAATTCATACTCAGAAATAAGATATATTGGTTTAAAGATGATTTCTTTACATGAAAGAAAAATATTCATTGACTCTCAGTTAAAAAAATTGTTTTTTGTTCCTATGAAAATTCTTCATTGTTTCAAAATAAGTTTATTTATTTTGAAGTTAGTCTTCGCTACATTTTCTAGATAGAAACATTAACATTTGTTGGACTGAATTTTTGTTTAACTGAACATTTTTTTAATCACATAGAAGTTAAATTATCAGCGAATGAGACGCAATATGCATCCAAGTTTTAGTCGGTTTTGAAATCCGATAAAAAAACTATTTTAACGTAATTCAGTACGAAGAAAATATCATAATGAACATATCAGTCATTTATTTAAGTGCTTGCTCAAACAGTAATTAAAAAATCTGAAAAAGATACACAAGAATTTTTCCTCTATGAAGATTCTGTTTCAGGAACGCTATCGTCGAAATTCTAAAATACGTTATTTGGACTATCCTAATGAATATATACATGATGTTTATAATATAAATTCAATTGATTTAATTTTATGAGTATTGTCACTATTATATAAATATTTAGATTACTTACAATGTGTAAAATTTAAAAAATTATTTTAATATTAATTTTCTGATATCAAAAAGGAACGAAAAAAATTTGTAATATAATTTCAGTATAAATTGAATTATATTTATACGAAACATTAGAAATTAAAAAATAGGTATTATAATATATTTGTCCTTTTACTTACTATCGTTCTTTGGTTTATTACTTATGTAAGTTTACATTAACAAAAATAATTTAATTACTATCAATGGGAAATCATTTTATAATAATAAAAATTAAAAAATAGTTAAATTTTTTCTAATGCAATTATATAATTCTAATTTTTAGGTTTTATGTTGAATTTGTAAAACCTCTTAGAACACTCTCAAAACAATTCTTTAATACAGTAATTGCTGAATTTTTTTTTTAATAACTAAAAATTAACAGATTTTTTTTTCTATCTGTAATTTTTTTAGATCCTCTGGATTTCTTTTCTTGAATATGCATATGGGATATCCGGAAACCCTTCTTCTGTCCATAATCTTTTCATCAGCTCAGAATATTTTCGTTTACCATCTGCCTCTAAATACACCCATCTTCATTCAGTATTTCATATTTTTCTGAAGATTTCTTCTTTTTCAATTTCTAAAGTTTTTCATTTATTTCTTCGCCGCTAAGATCCGATTCGTTTTCCTGTAGTTTACCCATATTTATTTTACCATTTATTCATGATTTTTTCCCCTTTGTTCGTTTATTTACTTCCAAATAACTTTCTCGATTTTCGCATTTTTTATCTCTTCTCTGATATTTTCTGAATATAAGCTTTCCATGAGCCTTTATTTTCTTTTCATTTCCTGCATAACTTCTTGACCTTTCTCATTCTTCTTGACCATTTCTTCTCCCGCCAACTTTCATTCCCTACTTCAAATCTGATTGAACATTTCTTTTTTTTGTGGTTGATTCTAAGACCAATCTATTTAGATTATCAAATTTTCCAATTAGGAAAAGAAAACAATCCAAAATATTCAAATACATTTCTAAAAAACTCTTTCTAAAATTCAATGCATACTTTTAACACAAAATTTTTTTAAATAAAAGAAAAGATTTCTTACTAAAATTGAGGTAAAACTATGTAAACTCAATTTAAAGAAATCTTAAAATTATTCATAAGCAAACCCTGCAGATTGGAAAGAATCATATGTTTAGTGTCTCTATTTAAAAATTTTGTATTAAGGTTGAAAAGAATTTCACTTTATCACGAATAATTTTTGCCAAATAAGCAGGAAAAATATTCATAATTAAAAAATAAAATTCCAAAACAACCTCACTTTTCGGCTCATTAGAGACAAGAATAACATAATGAAAAAAGAGGGAGAAAAGGGAAAAAAGTCAACCAAAAACCAACCTCTCACTTTTTCCTTTCTCCGCCCTTTTTATACTACGAGAGGACCAACATGTTTCGAGGTCAATTTAAACCTCCTCATTAGGGATTATTTATAGGGAAATAACTAATGGTATGAAAAATTAATATAACCTGTAAAGAAAATATTAAATGGAAATTAATTCAGTTTAATATAATCAAAATTATTCATTGAGAAATTGATTGTTTAATAGAAAAGAAAATTATTCCATTATCAAGTGAAAGAAAATTACTTTATCCAATTAATTACTCTATCCCATACTTTGTTATATCTTGAGAGGTCACTTTTTAAATTGCTGGCCTTGTTACCTTCTCTCTTTATAAATAACATTTCCATGAATTCTCTCTTTTTCTGATTTCTTTCATGATAAAGAATTTGAACATCATACCAATTAAAGTCATGACCATGTATAACCTTATTTTTTCTAAAGGACTGAGTGATATCTAGGACTTCTATGAAAATCATTTTCATGTTTATTTTTCCTAAGTCTAACAGCCCTTTTTGTCTGCCCTACATAAATTGCATTGCAATCTTTACAATTAATTTTGTAAATTACACATTTTTTGTATAACATTTCATACCTATCTTTTCCTAATTTTACAATCGTATTGCTCTTAAAAGGAACTCTATAAATAGTATGTAAACCTAATTTTCCCAACATTAATTTCAAAATCTTCGAGACTTTACAAAAATATATTTTATTCTGTTATGCGTATTTTTCTCAATGAATTGAAAAGGGTAATGGTTGAGAAAAAGAATTTGTTCACATTTTCCAATATTTGTTTCGGTCGAGGATTGAGCTCCGATAAATTTTGCCGTATTTAAATTTTCCAGTCCGGCAAATTTTTGTGTCAATAAGGAACTTTCTGTTCCGATAATATTTTTTGCTACTTTGGAAAGATAGTACAATATTTAAAATTGAGGAATATTCAGTTATAAATACACACAACGTGTCGTATAATCAAGAACATTATGCACTAAGAGAACACTAAAGAATTGCTCATAGCATTTATTGCCGTATATTAATTTCGTAGTGCGGCATTTTTTGCCGTATTTTAATTTTGTAGTCCGGCATTCTTTGCCGGATTTTAATTTCCTAGTACGGCAAGTTTTGCCGGACTTGAATTTTCTAGTACGGAAAATCCTGATATGAACGAAATTTCCTTTCGCACCTCAACTATTTGGCAGTCAGCATTGCTTAGAAAATATTCAAAACCTTATTAGTTAACATCTCGTGCTCTTTGCAATTAAAAATGATACAATAAGTTTTAAGTTTCACAATTAAAAACTTGATTTTTGATATTTAAATTATACAAACAGAGGTTCGAGATGTGACTGGTCTCCCTTCTGTGACAAGTCTTTTTCATGCTGTTGTTCGCTTTATTTTCAAAAATATTCCATTCTTCTTTTATTTTCTGTTCCGAGTAAACATCAGTACTCATTTTTTCATTACATTAGCTCTTACATTCGTTAATCTATACAACAGTCTCTCTTTATAGTACTCTCTAAATATGAATCAGTGAAAAATTCACTGATTGAAATAGTAGTTGGACATTTCACTGATTAACCAGTGATTCCGGACTTTTCACTAATCAATTCAGTAACACCAGAGTAAATCATGCGAGACATAAACTCTAAGTTTCAAAGTAAAGCGTTATTGTTATTCATGATCTGTGCTAATCTTCTTAACGCTTAATACTTTTTTTCTTTCATAATCGGTATAAAGTCGACAGTAACACTACAATTTTAAATGAAATAAAATGGGGTATAAACGTAGATATAAAGAAAAAGAGGTACCGCCGTCTTTCTGGTAGAAAATTAATCTTCTTGCTTGAAAATTCATCATTTATTTTTTTTATTCGAAAATTCATGTTTTTGTTTTAAAAGATCATTTTTGTTTTAAGTATCGTTTTTGATTGAAAAGTCAACTTTTTTGTTGAAAATTTGTCTCTTTGGCTGAGGATTCAACTTTTTTTTTAATTAGTCCTTTTCGGTTGACATCAACTGTTTTAGATTTGAAATTAAAATCAGTTTTTGTTGAAATATCAACTATTACATTTTTTGTTGACAATTCATTTCTTTTGGTTGAAAATTGATCGACTTTGAAGAAAATTCAACAATATTGTTAGTCATTTTTTGTTTGTTAAAAATTCTTCTTTTTTGTTGCGAACCCTTTTCGGGGGTTAAAAATTGAACTATATTTGAATAAAACATTCATTTCCTCGGACAAAAATGTAAAAATATTCTTGAAAATTTGTTTTTTTATCAAAAATTAATTTTTTCGACCGAAAATTTAACTATTCCAGGTTTAGTTGAAAATTTATATTTTTTAGTTGCAAATTCGACTATTTGGTTGAAATATGAACCAAATTGTTAAAACTTCAGTTTTCTAGTTGATGATTCATGATTTTAGTTAAAAATGGTTGGTTGAAAATTTGACTAACTGCTTGAAGATTGGTGTTTTTGGTCAAAAATTAATTTTTGAAAATGAGAATTAAACTATTTCAGTTAAGGTCGAAATTTAGCTTTCTTAGTTAGCAATTCATGTATTTTATTTTCAAAAATTTTAATATAAAATTGAGATTCTGGCTCAAAATTGATTTTTTGGGGTTAAAAACTGAACTATGTTGTTGAAAATTGACCTTAATTAATCTCCTTGATTGACCTCATCCTTTAGGTTGAAAATTGAACTATTTTGGTGAAAAGTTTAACTGGTTTGTTGGAAAACCGTTACTTTTTTGTTAAAAACTAATTTTGGTAACTAAAAGTTTAATTATCTCATTTTTGATTGCAAATTTATTTTTTCTACTTGAAAATTAAACCATTGGGTTGAAAATTCATGTATTTTTTTAATAGTAATCTTCTTGGTTAAAATTTCATATTTTTACTTGGAAAATTTTTAAAAAATTGTTAAAAAGTCAAATTTTTGTTGAAAATTCGTCTTCTTTGTTTGACTTCAACTGTTTTTTATTTGAAATTAAAATCAGTTTCGGTTAAATATCAACTATTACATTTTTCTCTGAAAATTCATTTGCTTTTCATAATAATTAATCTACTTTGTAGAAAACTAAAAAAATTGGTTAAAAAGAAATTTTTTGGTTGAAAATTCTTCATTTTGGTTGAAAATTCATCTCTATGGTTGAAAATATTACCAGAAAGTTTCATTAATCCAGTTGAAGATTCATAATTTTCAGGAGTAATAATTTTTTGGTAGAAAAGCATCTTTTTGGTTAAAAATTCAACTATCTGGCTAAATTTTAATGTATTTTGTTGAAAATTGAATATTTTTGTTAGAAAGTAATCCTTTTGGTTGAAAATTCGCATGAATCTAATTTAGGCGGAGTAATCCACCATAATTTCAAATAATCCAGAGAAATAATATGCAATCCGAACTAATCTTATATGGGCAATGGAGAGTAGTTCTGTATATTGAGGTAATCCATGATAATCCGCTATAATTTGGTGTGATCCACCTCCGCTGGAGCGCATTTTGAGGAGTTATTTCCCCGTAGACTCTAAGTATCAGTATTTTATAATGAATAATTCTTTTAATTTTCATCGAAAATATATTTTGTCTGTTTTGATAAGATGAGTTTTAATTCGGCACGAGGTACTAAATAGTAAGTGCCACCGACAAACCAAGTTTAAAATGAATAAGCAAGTTTATGCCTTTTACGAACCTAACAAAACAAAATTAGTGGTAGTCTTTTTGACTGTGGTATTTGCTACTAATTACTGTGATGATTGAATGTCAAATACGACATAAGTTGAAGCTCGTACAATTTTTATAATATTTTCAAAAATACTCACCGTCTGAATGAAAAAATGTTTCTGAATAACATTATGTTGGATTATTGTTTTTATTAATTCATACACAATGTCCTTCCATAATTGATCTGAAAGGATCAAAATATGAATGTTCACTTGGCAACGCATGAGGACAATCTTAATAAAAGTGCAGCCGTGTTAAAAAAGGTATACAATTTTAGATAAATGGCTGAGCTTTAATTTTATCTGCAATACTATAAACTATTCAAGATTTAGGGTTGAGATTTGGGAATGAAGAAACAAGTGTAATAAATGTAGGTTCATTATTCATTTTATTATCAATCTGTTAAAATCATTAGGTTTTCACAAAAACAATTTTGAATAAAAATGTAAAATTGAAATATTACACATAATACATTTATTTACTAAATACTATGTGACACAATAGGCTTTATAGCTTGAGCGCCAGGGGGCTCCATCGGGGCTCCCCGCCCGCATATAAACTAACTACTAAATTCTACATCGAGAAAAATAGATATTAACGCAGACTATCTAGATATTACTAGCTAAAATCTTAGCGATTCAGCTATGGGACAGAAATCTTGATATTGAAGTGAGGCATCAATAGGTATTAAAATGAAAATTTCAACTGCCAATATCCAAGATATTAAAGGGCAGAATCTAAGATATTCAAAAAATATTTCTTAATTACGCAACAATTATCTGTGAAGCATGCCAATTTCTACAAAATCCAAAAGGATTTTATATCGTAGTCCTTTGTTTTTGATATCCGAATCCTTAAGCATTCGCCTTTTTTTGATAATTATTCAACTTTCGTGTAGAGCGAATAATACGCTGTTCAAGGCTAACATAAGTGATGCCTGTAGCGCCGAGCTGCGTTAGTAGTTTTGGTGGAAAATGGATGAGCTTTTTTTGGGTATAATATAATTAGGACTCGAATCCTCATTTTCTTGAGAAAATTATGATATTATACCCAAAAACACTTCATCCATTTTCTACCAACACTTTTAACGCAATATATGTATATCCGAAAAACCACAACACACAGGAAGATTTCTCAAGATACACTGAAAAAAAAAGTTGGTTCGGACAACTAATAAAGTAGTAGGGCCAACTACTTTAGTTTGTAAAATATGCCGCTGCTATTTAACTGGTTGGGGCTACTACTTGTATTCGCAAGATTGGTAGTAGTTGTCCTTACTACTTTACCTGTTGTCGCGACAACTTTCGATGGTACATACTATTTTCAGGTAGTAAGCCTGACCACTTTGATTAGTGCGTCTTACTATTAAATTAGTTAGTCTTACAAATAAGCTAGTTGATCTCACTACTTAAAGTAGTAATCCTTACTATTACAATTAGTAAGTTTCACTATTTAAAATAGTAGTCCTTACTATTTATATTAGTAGTCCTTACTATTAAAACTATAAAATTTTACTACATATTAAAATTACTGGCTCGTAATTTCTCTATAGTGGACACTAGAGCGTCCTCAGGACTTCATATAGAGACCAGGTCCTGATAAGACGTCATGTCAAAATACACCCACATGCCTATTGTGATGTTAATGAAAAACCACTATAATTTCAATACACAAGAACTCCAATATAAGGCCAGTTTCGGGGTTGCCTCGCAGTGGCGGTAGCACTAAATTCGTCGTTGGATGAATGGTGCGGGGTGGCCACGCATTGTTGACACTGCTTGTGCGCTGAGAAACTGCGTGAGCCAGCAGTTCTAGGAACAACTAAATCAGTCGGCCTTATATTGGAGTTTATGTGTATTTAAGAGTGCATACTTGCAGTAGTAGTAAGTCTATTAGAAAATTTAGATCGATGCGATAGTCTTCACGGTCTTCACTAATGCACAATTCACGAAAAGTTTAAGATGAAAATGGCGACGCTCGAGAACATGAGGCGATATTTCGGTGCGAATGTTGGCAGCACTGCTCAGGTTTCAGTTCTGCCAATGTCGCCAAGGAGGGAAACTTGTAACTATTACTACTTTTATTTTTTGGAAAATAAATTTGTGGTAAATGTGACTACTTCATTTGTTGTGACTAGAATTACTATCGCTACTAATATAACCTACGTAGGATTACTAACGGCGACTTGTTGCCGCACTAAACTGGTTAGTTACTTTTACCATCGAAGTGCTTGTCGCATCTAATACCATCTCTACTAATAAAGAGCTTCTTGTCACAACTAACCATTTATTTCAGTATACGGACGCAAAATTTCGCTTTTCTAATATTGTACATATCAACGTTTAGTATTACACAATTACACATTTTATACTTTTGATATAAACATATATTGTCCTTCAATATCTTGTATATTGAATAGAAGATATTGTGCCGTGATATCTATATAATATTATGGTTGAATATCCAAGTTTCAATATCTACTTTTCAATATCTATTTTTCTTTATGTACGTGTGCAGGGTGCGGCGGTATCTTTGTATTTCCCTATTCAGGTTGTACGACACCATATTTGGAAAGATATTCAAAACTAACCTCATATAGCCCGGCAAAGGTATAGTCATTTTTTTTTATTATGACAGGCACGTAATTAATATCTGATACACGAAGGTATAGTGGAATACTGCTTTTGCGATCATCCATGAATTTTCCAACATAGTAAGGTTTCAAGGTACCATATTGTTTTAGATGGTCCTTCTTCAAGTCGATCATGTAATGTAATATAACAAGTTTGTAGTAAAGCTGTGGTATTTCTGTAAGTTTATGACCATATTTCGTTCCCACATGCACTGCTGTTTCTGCACTCAACTTGAACGATCTGACCTGATCAAATACACCGCCTGTAAGAAGAAATAGAAATTTATGGGTTTTAATACTTATAAAATATAAATTCAAACGACTGAATAGTAGGCTGGGTAAAAACAAAATAATTTTAGAAATCGAAAACAATACCATCCCCGTGAATTGTACTGAATGTGGAATCGTTCGATTTAAATCTAGGTAACGAGCGCGAGCAAAATAGGTTTAAAAAATTATTATACACAGAGTTTTTATATTTTTGGAATTTCGTTTTTCTTATTTGGAGTAAAATTTGATTAAATGTATAGTGCTTCTAGCTTTAAACCCCTATATATTTTACATTTTTTTGTGAGTACATTTGGATCCCAGCAAAACTCTTAAGTGCTAACAAAATTTGTTTTGATGTTTGCATGCCCGCAAAAGATAAAAGTAGATATATAGGGGTACATTTAAAATATAATTATGCCTTGCAGAATAGTATCCTAAAATCTAGAGAAAATTAAGAAGACAGCCCCAAAAATGTTTAAAAAAATTGGAATTCAAGAAAACTTTATAACTCTGCAGATAATAATTTTTTTGAACCCATATTTCTCCCGCGCGTTACCTACATTTAACTCGAGCGATTCCACATTCTGTACACTTCATGGGAACCCCAATTCAGTAATTGTATAGGCATGGTATTCTTTGCGATTTCTAAAATAATTTTTTTTTCAACTCACCCTAATAAATCATGAATCAAAATGAATTCGACTGAGTGTAAAAAAAAATCTACACTGTAATGTATATCTTAAATTTGTTTCATATTTTGGCAGATATTGTTAATTGAAAATTGGAGTTTTTTAAATTAGACCATAATTTCACAATAGTTCTTGACTCCTCTATACTATTGATCCAACAAAACAATTACTTTTATTCGAACCTGCGCAGAAACTGTTGAAATTAAAGAAAATGTTGAAAAATGTATCTAGATATCAATTTTTATATTGTTTACCAATTGTACAATTATTAATTATTGTTGGTTTCCAATGTTATAAATAATAAATCCACAGATGAACATAATGTTCAAAGTGAACCAAAAATCAGCAAAATCGTGTAATTGGATTAAAAAAAAATTCTCAAAGTTTTTCGGCCGCAGAAAAAGCTATTCTCAAAAATCCGAGTGTCCTATTTTGTTAAAACTATTTGCAATTGCTCAAAAATGCTTGAAATGAGTATAAATTTTCACTAAGAATGATCACTTATATACTATATATAATACATGTAAAATGTATGTGAAAGTGATATTTAAATACAACTTATTACACATTAACTATTTTTTAAACATTATTATAAAATTTAATGAACAAAATAAACTTTTGAACTATTATTGAATAAACTGTCTTTCTTTTTTTCATGGAATGAACTAGAAATTACTTTCCAGTAACAATTTTCGTCATTACTTTATTTTTCGGTAAAAATTGTTAATTGTTTCAACAATTGTAATAAACAGATGCATATTTTATCCATTTTTTAACCTATAGACTTTGTTTTTCAGATTTTGTTCTGAAAAGCTCTGTTTATGCAATCAAAATTATCAAAATCGTTCATTCGTTCATAAAATTATCTAAACGAAAAAATGTAAAGCTCTTCGCCTGGGGTGATTGCTAGAGAGATTGAGCAGCGACTTGGTCACTATTCATGAAACTATGAGACTTGAAATTACTGGCAATTTTTAGTATTTAAGATAATACGTGCTTTTCAGGTGCAAACTTATGCATATACACACACATATATGTATATATACAAAAGATACATAACTTTCAAAGACAATAAATTAAGCTATTTGGACCTTTATGACTAATTTCATCCCTAATGTAGTTGAAATAAGGTTCTTATTATTTGTACTAGGAATCTGTATTATCATCGGAGATGGTAACGATCGATCCAAAGAGAATTTCTTTCACACATACTGTGAAAATGGAAATCTACAATATCGATCAAAGTTATATCCTCTAATACAGAAAATATTTCACGTCCTCAGACTAGATGGAGTTATAAATTAAAATTTTTTAAATTAAATTTATTCAGAAAAAAAGATCTTCTCCTTTCACTCCGCTGGGATTCGAACACCAGATCAACTGATTTCCGGTCAGGTGCTCTAACTATTGAGCCATTTTCCATTTTCACCATTTTCCATTCAAAATTTCCATTCACCATTTTCACAGTATGTGTGAAAGAAATTCTCTTTGGATCGATCGTCAAGAAAAAAATCTGCCCGCTTCGCGGGCACATTCTCATGGCGCGCTTCGCTCGCAAGTTTCAGCGCGCCTAGGGCGCGCGACTGTTGGATCTCGCGCTTCGCGCTCGATCATATATTTATCTCGCGCTTCGCGCTCGATTATGTATTCACCTCGCGCTACGCGCTCGGGCGTATTTGCATCGCGCTTTACGCTAGGCTCCTCTAGATTTTTGCACTTCGTGTTCGACTTCGATGAAAAGAAAAAGTTTGTTTGCAAATATTATAAAATTATCAAAACCTCTACATATTAAGTGATTGTTAAATTT
>CAKNYM010005038.1:0-13965 GCA_932195095.1 Andricus curvator | reverse complement strand
GAGAAACACCCAGAGCTCTCGGATTTTTCGCAAAAACGTCTGGGAAACCGTGCCGAGGACCTCCGGAAAAGAGGTTATATAAGCGGAGCGCCTACACAACCGCAGCCAGAACAAGCCAGCAACAGAGAAAGAGAGGCGATACTGAGATACATGAAATCTGGCAGGACTTTCACTGCCAAGGTTTGACAGTTCGCGCGCGAACTGCGGATCCATCATCACACAATCAACAAGTCAAAGCTACTGACCATCAGGCAGCATATTGTTGACAGAATACAAGTACTATCTAACGCTAAGAGAAGTCTAGAGCGGAGAGAGAGGTGGGTCAGGGAAAATCAGCAGTTTTTGTCTGACCCATCTCGACTCTTCCAAGACCCTCCAGTTACTGTAGACCACCCGCCCAAACCAGAGGAGGTCGAAGCGTTTTGGAAAGAAGTCTACGAAGTCCAACATTCACTTGAAGAAGGCTCAAAGAACATAAATAGCTTCAAGGAGCTGTGTAATGTCTTCATAACAGCTGAGGAGGAATGCCCACCTATCATTACCGAGGAAGTGAAAAACGTATTAAGAGACATGAAGAACTATTCCGCTCCGGGACCAGATGGTATCAAGACCTTCTGGTGACAGAAGTTTCCTTCAACCCACCAGCATCTGGCCCGAATTTTCACCTTATATCTACAGTCGAAAGAGCCTATTCCGGGGTGGTTGGTGGAAGGGCACACAGTGCTCCTGCCGAAGACGGGCAACTTAACTGACCCTAAGAATTACAGGCCAATAACTTGTCTGAACACACTGTATAAGATCTTCACAGCTATCCTAAATGATAGGATTGTTCGGACAATTGGACAATTGGAAAAATTGGTGTTAAAATGCACAAGAGGATTTGGAAGTTCAGACAATGACGAATTAGGGATAATAATGAATCAACTTTGTAATGATGAGACTGTAGAAGATTAAAGATAAGATTAAAGATTTAAAAGATGAAAAAAGGTGACTCGAAACTTGTAGATTTTTACGCTGAAGATTTGGAAGTTATCTTAGCCACTGAACTGGAACAATTTGTTCCTCGCTTGAAATCTGCTCACAAAGACAAAAAATTATCAGCAGTAACTATTTTGAAATGGATGTCAGATTCAGACATAACGTCGATTTTCCCGAATGTATATATATATATATATATATATATATATATATATATAGCCCCCATTCGGTATTCGGTTTTGATTCCTTGGGAATCGAACCGAAGGGCCTATGACAAAGCCACCGAACGCGTCCTCGGGTTGCGGATAAAGGGTCCCTGTACCAATGGTTTCTGCTGAATATGGTTACAATAATTAACAAGCAGTCGCGGACAATTATCCAGGGATGGTCCCAAAGGAATAACTCCTAAGCGAAGGCGTAACAACCGTGCCGGAAGCTGAATGGCACCTGGGTGAGGTGTCTCAAACGGTGACTCTGGGATACCGGGCGAACTCTCAGAGTATCAGCCTTATCCTTGCACGCGGGGCTCTACAAGGATGGACGAACCCTTTTCCCCAGCTGCTCTTGGGAACAAAAATGACAACACCAAACATAGTTGTAGGAAGTACGGTTCAAAACAATCGAACGCGCAGGGCTCCCGACAATGGGTCGGGCAACAATGCCGACTACCCCAGAGTTGGGGGAGCCAATCAAGACAGAGTCAATGCGATTGACCGGCAGAATTTCATTACTTTTAAGTGGACGGATAGATTCAGGGACGACCTGGTGGAGTGCTATGATACCAGTATGGCCCCTGAACGAAAAGGTTACATGGCGCGACTGCATACTCTGTGGTGCGAGAAACACCCAGAGCTCTCGGATTTTTCGCAAAAACGTCTGCGAAACCGTGCCGAGGACCTCCGAAAAAGGGGTTATATAAGCGGAGCGCCTACTCAACCGCAGCCACAACAAGCCGGCAACAGAGAGAGAGAGGCGACACTGAGACCAACCTCGAACAGGCATCCAATAGAGAAAGAACGATGCTTTAAGACCCGGAGAAACATCAACAATTAGGTTACTCCCAAGCCCAAAGATCTGACAGAACTGGATAATGAGCTACGTGGAGATTTTTTCGAAGAATCCGACCTCTGGACTATCAATTGTAGTGTGTACAATGCAGCGAGAACTTTGGCAGATGCAAACCGTAAAACAAAACAAACCGTTGATCATAAGACCAAAAGACGAGTGCATCAATACAGCACAAAGATAGGCTGGGCAAGACGGTACGCGTGCCGCATTCAGTGTCTGATTGACTGCATAACATCTGGCAAGACTTTCACTGCCAAGGTTCGACAGTTCGCGCGCGAACTGCGGATCCGTCATCACACAATCAACAAATCAAAGCTACTGACCATCAGGCAGCATATTGTTGACAGAATACGAGTACTATCTAACTCTACGAGAAGTCTAGAGCGGAGAGAGAGGTGGGTCAGAGAAAATCAACAGTTTGTGTCTGACCCATCTCGTCTCTTCCAAGACCCTCCGACCATCTGTCGACCATCCGACCAAAACAGAGGAGGTCGAAGCATTTTGGAGAGAAGTCTACGAAGTCCAACATCCACTTGAAGAAGGCTCAAAGAACATAAATCGCTCCGGGACCAGATGGTATCAAGACCTTTCGGTGGAAGAAGTTTCCTTCAACCCACCAGCATCTGGCCCAAATTTTCACCTCATATCTAAAGTCGGAAGAGCCTATTCCGGACTGGCTGGTGGAAGGGCGCAAAGTGAAGACGGGCAACTTAGCTGACCCTAAGAATTACAGGCCAATAACTTGTCTGAATACACTGTATAAGATCTTCACAGCTATCCTAAATGATAGGATTGTTCGAACAATTGGACCTGTGTGGCGAGAGATGTATGAAAAACGTGCCTCAAAGAAAGGCGTAGCAGGATGTCGGGAGAACTTGCTCATCGATAGATGTGTCTGTAAAGACGCAGCATACTATCAGCGACTTCTATCAATGGCCTGGATTGATTACTGGAAAGCTTCAGATTCAACCTCCCATAGACTTATCATCTGTCTGTTGGAAAGCCTAAAGGTTCATCCACACATCGTGAGGTGCAGAGAGAGATTAATGCCGCTTTGGAAAAGCAGATTTACTATCTCATCTGGAAAACATCGTGTGATCACTAACAGTATCACCTTCCAGAGAGTTGTGTTTCAGGGCGAAACCATGAGCCCTCTCCTCTTTTGCCTCACATTATTGCCACTATCTCTCGCACTTCGACATTCCGGAGGGTACCTCTGCGGCAAACCTGGAAACCGAAAGCATAAGGTCACTCATGTATTTTAAATGGATGATCTTAAGATCTATGCTAGAAATAAAGAGAAACTACATCTAGCTTTAAAAATTGTCAATGAGTACATTCAAGAGATTGGAATGGAGTTCGGGTTAGAGAAATGTGCCAAGGTTAATTTGAAAAAAGGAAAACTTAATGGCATCCCCGAAGATCCTGAGATCGTTGACAGAAGCGCTGTACGACATCTTCGCTCTGGAGAGACCTATACATACCTGTGCGTGCCACAGAGCCGCATTCAGGACGTGGCATCTATAAAGGATACTGTCCGATGCAAATACAAACGTCTCATCCGACGGATAAGGTCTTCCGAACTGTCGGCGAGGAACAAAGTATCTGCAACGAACATGCTTGCCGTCCCCGTAGTACTCTATTCATTGGAAGTAGTTCCATGGACGAAGGACGAGCTCAGATCTCTCGATATCGGGTCCCGAAAGGTTATGCACATGAACAAAAGCATGCACCTTAAGTATTCTGTTCCATGACTTTACATCTCACGCCGTCAAGGTGGTCGCGTAATACTGAATCTTGAATGTCTTCACAACAGGATTATTCTGGGTACAGCACATATGGTCGCAAATGGACAAGACCCTCTTCTTGAAATGGTCAGGAAACACGAAGAAGCTGCACAAAGCAGCGGAGGAGGCTGCTGAAACACTCTGCCTTGACTTCAATATCAGGGGTGAGCAAAATGCATCAAATCTTATCCATTTTGAATACTCACTCCTGAAGGCCCGCATTAAGAAACCACAGGAAAAAAACTTCCGCGAACAGCTCCTCGATAAGAGGATGCACAGCATCTTCTACAGAAAAGTGGAGGGTCAGTCGATGTCGTATGAGCTAACGTTTGCTTTTCTTGGATCACCCGGATTGAAGTCGCGCACGGAGGGCTTCATTTTGGCATGTCAAGACGGTGTCATTTCCATTCTAGCATACCGTCGCCACATTTTGAGCCCAGACATTCCCGATGATAGCTGCAGAGCATGTCATGCACACCCCGAGCATCTAGGACACATACTATCTAGTTGTTCAACTCATGCGGAAACGACCTACATCCAAAGGCGCAATGCGGCACTAAGACTGCTTTATTACCATCTCTGTCAATCTTACGGCATTAGTCCAAATACCGCTCCGCTAAACGCTCCTAGGGAAATAGAGTCAATTGTCGAAAATGAGAAGTGCCGCATATACTGGAACTTCATATTCTCGACAATTGTTCCTGTTGCGCACTCGAGGCCTGATATAGGTCTCCTTGACTTTGAGAAACGAACCATGTTCGTTATCGAATTTTAAGCACCAGCTGACAAAAACGTCACAGCCAAGGAGAAAGAAAAGAAAGAGAGGTATGAAGACCTTATAAGGGAGTTGCGACGGTTATACATGGAATATTCTGTTGAGCTAATCGTCTTGATCATCGGCGATCTTGGAGGTGCCAAGGTTTCACTGATTAATAGCCTGAAAAGCATCCCTGCGTGTCAAGAAAATGCTGAGACACTTGCCGGGAAAATGTAGAAGGCGTTCGTCCTTGGGTCGCTCCGTGTCCTCAGGGTGCAGGAGACTTTTGCCTGATCACCGTATTGAGTTCGTCGTTGACTGTAACCACCTGTCTCACGGTCGTGAGACGTGGTTACAGCTGAAATTTTACCGCGATTTCGCTCAGTTGATTGGCAATCGAGAAAGATTGTCTAAAGTTATTATCTTTTGAAGATCTAATAAAAGAAATATATAAATAGTGCATATAATCTAGTGTAATAATGACTATTACTTCGTTCGTCGTTTGACTATTCCGGTTCGCTCTTAAAATTTTTAATATGTAACTTTTAAATATTGGGAGCCTCTTTTGTTTTTTTTTAGGTTTTCCTAATTAAACTTTCGGTAATTGTTTCAAGTTTTTTCATCGGACCACAATTTTGAATCCAAAATTGTTTTTTGGGGGTATAATTTGATTAAGGACGACCGACAGATTGAGGTCGAAACGTTGCAAGATTTTAACTTTTTTATAATTAAAGTGTTCACTAGGAATAATCCTAGTCTTTTTTATTCATATTGATTATAACATCTTCTCCTAAAGCAATGCTAGATAGTTGCGGCTTTTCTGAAATTTTCCACTTTTCGTCCACTTTACACTTTCCACCAAATGCTAGCGCAATGAATGATTGTCCAGGGGAATTTTTTTTTTCCTCTTGGAAGCTCAAATATATATTTGAGGCCGAAAGTCCCTACGGATCGTCAGCACTTGCGATAAATAAGCTAAACTCCTTTAATATTGCATCTACAAAGCAGCAGAAGAAAAATAAACAGAACCGGCGCGATGTTCACAATAGAAAAAAATTTCCAACAGACATAAGATTTTATTTCCGAATTTTTTGAGTCACTATTTTCCTTTTAATGTATTTTTCCTTCTTTTAGTGTTTTGATGAAACTACATTTTTCAATAAGGTACATTTGTCATGATTTTTAATAATTTATTACAACTTCATAAAAATTATCACTCTTTTGTCTGTTGGAATAATTTTTCTATTTCGAATATCGCGCCAGTTGTTTTTTTTCCTGCCTTAAATATGGATTGCAATGGTTTGAAAGTGGATTGTCCCGCTTACTATTGAAATATGCGTTCAGTTGTTTGATCTGCGATGCACGCAAATGACGGACGTCCAACACGCCTCTGGCTCCCCAACTACGTGATAGGACTATCCTTTCACATGCCGAAATCGTGTAGTGCATTGGATGTTTCGTTGTGTGCAAGCGGATTATTTGAAAAAGAATGTTCAGGTTGGTGTTAGACCATTTGATGAGTCCAAATGAGTGGGTAAGGAGCGGAATCGCGTATGTAGGTAATCGTAGGTAATCGAACGGCCTTAGTATTGTTGGGCCAATTGAGGCTAGTTTTCTGTATGGATTTCAGGTGCTTGGCGAAGGCTTTCCTTGACAACATCCTACACCAACTGTGGGATACCTAGATATACTCTAGATACCTAGATACCTAGATATACCTAGATATATATACCTAGATATACTTCCCGTTTTAAGTGCAGTTCTCCGCACTTGTTTAGCCTGAATTATATTTGGATGTTCTTTGGAGACTGCAGGCATCGTCGATTAACTTTTTCAGTGTTTCCCTCTGGCTGGGATACATTTTATGGTTATCCATATAAAGCAGGTTAACAAGATTTATCCCATTCTGACTATCTTTACGCTGCACCCACAGGCCGTGTTGCTGAGGGTCCTGCTGAACGGGTTCAGCCCTCAACAGAACGATAGGGCACTGCGAGAAAGTCAACCTGGAAATTACCGGCCGTAATGCGCAAGACTACGGAGACCCTCGATATACCACGATCAAAGTAATTGAGTTTCATATCCCAGACGGTCATTGCGTCACTCATAAATTGAATCACGCTTGCACAGATCTTGTACGTTCGGAGAATCTTGAGTAAGTAATCGTGTAGTACCGAGGAAAAGGCTTGTTTATAATTAATGTATGCCATGTGTACCTAATGTACTTGTACCGAAAGTTGTTGCCTGACCCCTGTCGAGAGCGAGCCATGCTGCTTTTAGGTTTCTTTTATTATTTATCACAAAAACCTCTTCTCATTAGTCAGCCATGTCTTCCACGCGTGGAACTGAGAGTGCCAGTTCTTCTTTAGAGCCCTGTTAAATGAAGCCAACCATCACATATATCGGAACATCTGATGTTGTAAACGAAATATTAGGTGACGAGTCACCTTCAAAGCTCTGTTTGCCTAGCATATATTGCCTTAGCAGCCCAGCTTGCATCTTATTTTACTGACTTCGTCCTCAATTCTCCTCTTCCATGGCGGATAATTCATACCTCTCTGACAGACGGTGTTCTTGCTCTAAGGTATAGATTTTAATCCTAGTGTCCGGACTGTGGCAACTACTGCTGGCATAAAGTGCCTTGGAGTCGGTTTTGCATCTCAAAATCAATCTCCTGTACAGACGGAGCATCTGAAGGTTCACAACTCAAGGCATATAATTGGTATACTTGCCTTCTCAAACAAAAATATTTCAACTTGAGTTGGGCTTGTTTCCACTTGAGTTCGACTTGAAGACGGCTATATCTCGCTCGCGGACAGGGCAGAGATGTAGAAGTCGTAGATGAAAGTCTCACATTTATGGTTAAAGTTCTCGATGGGGGGTACTTGAGACGTCGATTTGAACAGGTCTTAAGACAATAAGTGTTATTATGAGTCTTCATAAATATTCCGAGTTTCTCCGAAAGAAAATTATATTACCAATTTCTGGTTCCGGCCTTTATGGATCACGAATTAGGCTTCAAAATTTGCCAGCGTCAAAATTACAAAAGTTTTCGTTTGCTAACCTTATTCTCCATTATATTATGACCTCTATAGACTATAAATCCCACCGACAAGGCCTGCTATTTTCAGGAAACACGTAGATAGGTTGGGAACAAACGGTTGAGATATGCTAAGGATTTGAATGTTGAAAACAATAAAACTTTTTAATTTTGTAATAAATGTTTTTTAAATCTAAAATTCAGAACCTGTCGGCCTCAACAACCTCGTCAACAACTGTGAGTACATAAATTTTTGCATCAAAAGATTGAAACTGTCATTTCCTACCAGTGTCTAGTGAACTGTTGGAGATAGGAAAAAAAGGAAATTTTTAGATTCGCCCACCAAAGAACATAATTATTTCAGTTAAAAAAACGTATTAATGCAATACAAAATAAAAACCACGAAGATGAATAATATAAACATTCTGTAAAATTTAGAGCGGATTAGTGATGACCCTAGGAGGCCTTGGGAGCCTTTTGGGCTGTTGTTGCCCTTGTCTTGACTTGAATTTTGAAGCATAAAATTAAGTCTCGCTCGCGGCCAAGTGGCGAGACTTAGAAAACGTCTTCAGCATGTCTTGGCTATGTCTTAATTGGAGGGTTGAGGCAGTTGAAGACTTAGCTAATTTGAATTATTTTCACTTGAGTTCTTGTGCCTGCTAGGTATTGTTCGTATATTCTCTTCCTCAAGTGGGGATAAACATTTAAAAAAAAGACGAAGGTGTTCTTTTATTTATTATAATTATTATTCCTATTATTATACCAATGAGCCAAATCCCTTTCGAAAAAAGCGTGATGATAAGGATAAGTAATGAATTTGAAGGGGGAGGGATACATTTTAGATCTCTCTAGAATTCACGTGCTGCTTATTTAAACGGCACACTCTTTTCACAACACTGCTCTGATACGGGTCGTTGATCACATCCTATCATCATTATTCTTATCTGGAAGACAATTTATGTTTTAAAGCCTGATGATGAGCTAGCTTGACTATACAATCAAATCGTGTAGGCATCCAAATTTAATTAATTTGAACTTATGTGCTATTTAGTCATAAAAATATTTGAGTTTTTCAAGGTAAAATAATATTAAAAATACACGTGTCTAAAAAACAAGGTCCTACTCTGTTCTTTCAGGGTCTATTTTTTTATAAAATGAATAATGTACACCAAACAGATTAATCTTATTTGTTTAATTGACCTTTTTATAAATTTGATTTCTAGTATCTAAGTAATTAGATAAGATCGAGGGGGTCACCCGAAAACCATTAGAGTACAAAAATACAAATAGGTCAACCAATTCTTCTCAAATCAAGAAGTCATTTTTATCCTTACATTAACCTTGAATTATGTTAATGAAGAAAGTTTCACTTCAAAAATGAAGCATATTTTGCAAAATACAAAAGATCGTAAACGTTACTCTTCAAAAACAGTATTATATATATATATATTCGGTTTCGATTCCTTTGGAATAAAACCGAAGGGCATATGACAAAGCCACCGAACGCGTCCTCGGGTTGCGGATAGAGGGTTCCTGTACCAAGGGTTTCAGCTGAATATGGTTACAATAATTAATAAGCAGTCGCGGACAATTGTCCAGGGATGGTCCCGAAGGAATAACTCCTAAGCGGAGGCGTAACAACCGTGCCGAAAGCTAAATGGCACCTGGGTTAGGTGTCTCAAACGGTGACTCTGGGATACCGGGCGACCTCTCAGAGTATCAGCCTTATGCTTGCACGCCGGGCTCTACAAGGATGGACTAACCCTTTCCCTAGCTGCTCGTGGGAACAACAATGAAACCACCAAAACACCAAAATGTTGTAGATGCGGTTCAAGGCAATCGAACGCGCAGAGCCCCCGACAATGGGCCGGCAAACAATGCCGATCAGCTTAGAGTTCGGGGTGCTGAAAATAATTTGGATGGAAACACGACGACGAACCGGCGAAATGCCCACATTGAGTGGACGGATCGACTCAGGGATGACGTGCTAGACTGCTACAATGCCAGCATTATCCCTGTTCGCGGAGGCTTTATGGCGCGTATGCACACTCTGTGGTGCCAGAAACACCCAGAGCTTCAGCACGTTTCGCATCAGTCTTTGCGAAATCAAGCCAACTACCTCCGGAAAAATGGATGTGTACGCGGAGCGCTTCCCCAACCGCTGCTTTATCAAGCTGCAGACGAAGATGAGGAAGCGACATTGAGACCAACCGCAGAAAGCAGGCACCTTCTGAGAGATGATCGCAATTTCATTACTAGAAGGAACATTAACATGCAAGTTCCTCCTAAGCCCCAAGATCTGGCTGAAATCGATGCCTTCCTTCGTGGAGATATCTCGCAAGAGTCCGACCTCTGGACCATCAATTGCTCAGTGTATGGTGCTGCGAGAACTTTGGATGATTCAAATCGAAGGCTGAAACCAACGATGGATCAAAAGACCAAAAGACGCTTGCATCAACTGAACAAGAAGATTGGATGGACAAGACAGAATGCGTCCCGTGTTCAATGTGTGATTGACTACATAACATCTGGTAGATTGTTTACGGAAAGGGTTCGAAAGTTCGCCCAAGAACTAAGGATCTTGAATCACACACTAAACAAGTCAAAGCTGCTGACAATCAAGCAGCATATTTTTGACAATATACGGCTGTTATCTGACGCAACGAGGAGAATACAGAAGAGGGAGAGATGGATCAGGGGAAATCAACCGTTTCTCGCTGACCCATCACGCCTCTTCAGCGATCTACCTGTTTCTGTCAAAAATCCACCCAAGCCCAAGGAGGTAGAGACTTTTTGGAGAGAGGTGTACAAGATCCCGAAAACACTAGAGTTGAAAGAAGATACTGAAAATATCATCCGCTTCAAGGAGTTTTGCGACAACCTCATAAAATCTGAGGAGGAATGTCCATCAATCACTGCCGAAGAGGTGAAAAAAGCACTTAGAGGCACGAAGAACTTTTCCGCTGCTGGACCAGATTGTATCAAGAACTTTTGGTGGAAGAAGTTTACTTTTACACACCAACAACGTTTGAACACGCTGTATAAGATCTTTACAGCTGTCCTCAACAACAGGATTGTTCGACGAATTGAGCCTGTATGGCGAGAGATGTACAAACAACGTGGCTCGAAAAAAGATGTAGCAGGCTGTCGAGAGAACCTGCTAATTGACAGGTGTGTCTGTAAAGACGCTGCAGCCCATCAGCGCGTCCTGTCAATGGCCTGGATTGACTATCGGAAAGCTTTCGATTCAACTTCTCATAGACTTATCATCTGTCTGTTGGAAAGCTTGAAGGTACATCCACACAGAGTGAGATGCATAGAGAGATTGATGCCTCTTTGCAAACCTAGATTTACTATCTCATCTAGAAATTATTGTGTGACAACGAACAACGTCACCTTCCAGAGGGTGTCTTTTCAGGTGATACCATGAGCCCTTTGCTTTTTTGCATCACACTTCTGCCTTCATCTTTCGCATTAAGAAATTCTCCTGGATACCTCTGTGGCGACACTAATCAGCGCGAGCATGAGGTCGCACATGTATTCTATATGGATTACCTGAAGATCTATGCCTCTGGTAAAAGAAAACTTCAAACTGCTATAAATATCGTCAAGAACTACACAGGAGAGATTGGGATGGACTTTGGTTTGGACAAGTGTAACAAAATTAATCTGAAGAAAGGAAAGATTACTGGCGTTTCCAAGGACCCTGAACTGGTGGATATAAGTGTTATTAGACATCTTAATACTGGAGAGACCTATACATACCTGAGCGTGCCTCAAAGCCGCATTCAGGACGTAACATTAGTGAAGGAGTCTCTCAGAAGCAGATACAATCATCTTCTTCGACGGATTTGGTCTGCCAATCTGTCGGCGTTGAACATGGTATCTGCGACTAACATGCTTGCCGGCCGGGTTCTACTCTACTCGTTTGGGGTGATTCAATGGGCGAAGAAAGAGCTTAGGGCCCTTGATGTCACCACACGTAAGATCATGCATATGCATAAAAGCTTGCATATCAATTCGTCATTTCGCGATTATACATTTCACGCCGTCAAGGCGGACGCGGACTTCTGAATCTCCAGTGTCTTCATAACCGAATTGTTCTAAGTACAGCTTACATCGTTGCGAATGGCAGAGATCCTCTCCTAAAGATGGTCAGGAACCACGAGATGATTGGCGAAGGAGCGTTCCTTTACAAAGCCGTGGAGAAAGCGGCCGAGACCCTGGGCCTGAATTTTAACATGAGAAGTGAGGTAAATGCATTACTCCATCTAGATGCTTTACTTCTAAAAGCTGAAGTAAAGAAGGCAGATGTTGGAAAATTTAACCAACAGCTACTCGACAAGAAAATGCACGGAAACTTTCACAAAAATGTAGAAAAACATTCCTTGTCGAAGGAGCAAACTTTTGCTTTCCTAAAAGTATCAGGGTTTAATTCAGGTACAGAGGGTTTTATTTTCGCATGCCAGGATGGTGTCATTTCCACCTTAGCATACCGTGACCGCATTTTATGTCAAAAAGTTCCCAGTGATAGGTGCAGAGCGTGTCATGCACACGCTGAGTACCTAGAACACATACTATCCGGGTGTCCGACCCACGCAGGAACTACGTATATCTATAGACATAATGCGGCCCTGAGAGTGCTTTATTACCATCCTTGTCGCTCTTACGGTGTCGGTCGCGACCCTACCCTGCCGAACGCTCCAAGGGAGATAGAGTCGGTAGTTCTTAAACCCTTTTTTAAATTATATATAATCGTCCATCTAGTTGCATAAGGTTGCATAAGGTTGCATTATGTGAAATGAGATTTCTTCGTTTGGTTTTAACAATAATAGTTTTATTGAAGGCAGCTCAATCAATCAAAAAAAAAACAGAATAGGATGAAGAAATGAAGTGGTATCGAAATGAGGATAACAGGATATTGGAATAGAATAAAAACTGATAAAACTGAAAATAATGAACAGACATTAGATAGATATTTTAGAGGAGAGGCAATAAGAAATTTTAGGGTTAAGTATTCAGTAGTTCGTAACCCACTGGCTCCACAAAAATACATATTGCAGGAAAATATTAAGTCTTTCATAGGTAAAAATTCGCATCAGTTTCCATAATTCGTAACCACGATTTTAATCATACACAGCACAAATAGGTAAAAATAATCATTTTGAGGCTGTGTTTACACTGTCACTTAACGGGGTTATGTAGCTTACGTCCTACATATTTTTTTCAAATTGGGATACGCTTTCTTTCAGACCTTCTCGCATGTCGCTTACGACCTTATGATTTTAAAAGGAGTGTTAGCTTGGTGAGACCGTATTACTCACCCTTCTGGTACATCAAGCCGTACTAAAGTAATGCGTAATTTTTGGTTGAACATATCACCGATAATCGATGCGCAGTATTAAAAAGTATGAAATGCAATAAAAAAGTAATTTTTGAAAATAGTGTAGCTTACGACCTTACACAACTTGATGGGCGTTACGTATTATATATATTAAAAACAGTTATATATAAATGTGTGTGTCTATTCCATTCCATTTCTCTACTTCTTCAATTTTTCCGGACGACTAGACGCAGCCATTTTTAAAACTTAAGTTTCGAAATTTGATAAACTAGGCCAAAAATATTCATTCAAATATTTGACTATACGACGAGACACTTCATTTAAAAATATACATTTCTCTCTGTTCAGTTGGAATAACATGTCGAAATATTACGATTTTCTCGGTGGCCGGAGTTACCCGACAGTCTTTTTGAATAATCTTTTTTTTTCTTCACGTAAATAACTTTAACCCTTTAAGGGCCACTGTTTCAGCTGGGCAACGTTCACTATTTTCGATTTTCCTAATTTTCAGCTAACAAGCTTAGAATTCTGCAAAACAAATACGTGCATTAGATCAAAGTGGACTATTCTGCATCTCCTAAGGTGGCTATGAGTTATCGCATACTTCATAGAATCCAGGAAAATTGTGAAAACTGAAAAAAAAATTTCTCGAAAAAATCGATCAGAAAATGATCATACATTATTACTGAATGTTTTCAGAATTTTTATTGAACGGGATCAAGGCTTGACCGTTAAAGGGGTAAAATAGTTCTTCTTTGAATAACTGCTTGCTTTGCTTTAAAAACGCTTAAGTTATCTGCTGCTATAGATAAACAGCGTATATTATTTTTTACGTGTATTTTCAGAGATATTAACATTCTTCGAAAATATCTATATTAGACTATTTCAATATCTTTTTATAAAATTAACGTATTTCCTTCAACTCCGGCGTGTTAATATTTTATTATCTTTTGTGTCCTTATATAGGAAAGATATGCAATTTATAAAAAGA
>CAKNYM010005020.1:0-20972 GCA_932195095.1 Andricus curvator | reverse complement strand
TATTTTCATACCACGCTGAAAAAACCAGTTCTCGTCAGATCACTGAAGTTAAGCAGCGTTGGGCGCGGTTAGCACTTGGATGGGTGACCATTCGAGAAAACTGAGTGCTGTTGGCACATCGTGGGTGTGGTGAGCCCACACTTGTAGTTATTTACTACAAGTTATCAACCTAGAAACACTACCCGAATCGGGTAGTGTCACGCCTACCCCGAAAGGGAAATGGCTTAATGGTATACATACATACATGCACGGGGCTGTCCCGGTACATATTATCAGTCACGGACGCATTATTAAAATGCAATCAAGTGATCTGATAAGAGCGTGTGTGCCTTCGACATATTGGGCAAAGCCTGGTTTTTACCCCATCATTCACGGACTGGATTGCAGTCAAGTCCATGATGAGGGGACCTACAGCTTAAGGTGGGATCCGAGCCACCAGAACCTCGGTAAAGGTACATAGAAAAATTTCGAGAGGTACCGGCTCCGAGATCGAACCCCGGACCTCTAAGGTGAAGTCCGAGCGTCTAACCAACTGAGCCACCGAGGCTCTTACTATCTTATTATTATATCCCGGCGTCTTTGACCAGGCTACCGGGCGCGTCCCCGGATTGCGGATAGGGGGCCCTGTACCGAGGGTTTCTGCTGAATACGGTTACACAACTCAATAAGTAGTCGCGGACAATGGTCCAGGGGTGGTCCCGAAGGAAAAACCCTCAAGTCAAGTCTCTAGGATACCAGGTCGCCTCCTAGAGTATTGAGACCTGCTGCGACTTCTACACCGAAGAAGCAGGATGACGGGAAAAAAGCCTGCAACCCATAACACCGGTAAGCAGAAGAAGAAGGCGCAGACACGAGCTCGCGGAGGTTCTGAAGGACCTCAAGTCTAGGGTGAAACCGGACACACTTGGTGTTAAAATCAAGGGTGTCAGGGAAACTCGTAGAGTAGAGGTCCTATCTGAGGTAGGACATGTAGCAGATGGCAGAGGTAAGCCGTCTGCTGCCATTAAGGAAGCAGTTGGAGCCAGGGATAGCGTGCGCGAGCTCGTCCCCCGCATCGAGGTCGAGGTCCTTGACCTCGATACAACCACGAAGGTCCAAGAAATCGAGGAGGCAGTTAGACAACACTTCGGTGAGACCGCTGGTGAGGTGAAAGTCAGCATCACGAAAAAAACCTTCAGAGGAAATCTGAAGGCTTTCGTTGAGTTGACAGAAGAACTGGCGGCGAGACTGCTGCGCACGGGACACCTGAAGGTGGGATGGGTGTCCTGTCGCGTCAGAAAGAAGACGGAGGTAATGAGGTGTTACCGCTGTCTAGGCTACGGGCATATGGCAGCGGCTTGCAAAGGCTGCGACCGAAGAACGGCCTGCTGGAAATGCGGCAAAGAGGGCCATAAGGCTGCGATGTGTGAAAGCACGCCGCAGTGCTTCCTCTGCGCTGCAGTAGAAGGAGAGCCCCGGACAGATCATCAGCCAGGGACGATGAGGTGCAGGGCCTTCCGAGAGGCAGCTTCGTTGAAGAAGCCTCAAGGACGCGCTGCCTAACCTTATATACCCAACCAGGATGCTGAAGGCCGGCGAGCCCGAGCTGTGGTACCGCCACACTACTGAAGACGATGCGTGCATCTTGGTTGAAGGTAAAGAGGTGAAATGCCAAGTAGGCAAATCAGCGGGACGCCGAAGCACGGCGTAGAATGCCTATAACCCATGTTCCTGAAGTAATGCGAAAGCGGATTCCGGGAACATTGGTTGGCAGGGAGGGGAGGTGAGTTTAGTGGGTATTACCGTTTTTTAGGTCGAGTCCCACACTCAGTGCGTAAATGCATTCTCACCTCCTCTACAAACAAAAATATTATATAATAATTATAATTATATATCTATATTATAATAATTATATTATATAAGTACGATCTTATTATTATTATTTTGCTCACTAACTGCTCACCCATGTGTGAAACACCAGCAGCGTAGAGACAAAGGAGCAGTGCGCGGGTACTCACGCGCGTATATTGCGTAATATTAGAAAATGGTTCACACGCCACTGACTGTTTACGTTTGGATTCCTCAGAGATATGTTCAAAGCAATGCCTGAAACCGTGCTTCACTCCAGGTCCCAATGTGTATATTTATTTATATTATTATTAATAACTCAGGCTTAAGATGGTTACAACCAAATATTTTGATAGCATTTTTGTTAAGAGTTGGTATTCTTTTAATAGTCTGTACGGAGCTGTCTCGGTACATATATCATCAACGCATTTTTGTAATGTGATCTGTTAAGAGCAGTGTGCCGAACTTGACATATTGGGAAAAGTCTGGTTTTTACGCATCATTCACGGGCTGGGTTACAGCCAAGAGCATGATGGGGGACCTACAGCTTAAGGTGGGATCCGAACCTCCAGAACCTCGGTGAAAGTACATAGAAAAATATCCAGAGGAACCGGCTCAGGGATCGAACCCCGGACCTCTAACGTGAAGTCCGAGCGCCTAATCATCTGATTATTATTACCCATACCTGCGCAATGCACATATGTGTGCAGATAGAAATATGGAGGCGTATTCAGGAAATAACTCGTCGCTTTGAAAAAGGCCGAGGATAATGGTTTCTATTTGTTTCCCGTCATCAATATAGACGAGTGCGACTCGATTAAAGCAACTCGATAATAGCTCTCGTTAAGGGGGTAATTTACCTAAGACGAATTAGAGACTTCGATTTGAAGAAGATATTTTGGACAGGCTTTGGAAGTCTCGTAAAAAATATACAGACATATTATAAAATTTAAATCTATAATTCGAGTATATTTTAAGCTGCATAGCTTTATCGGATATTTGTTTGAATTCTTAATACCGTGGTGGACTAAAATAATACACAAAAAAGCTAAGCTAACTTCTGCTGCATCTCAATTTTCCTTTGTTTAACAACTCAATGTAAGTTCTTTTTGACTAAAAAATGCTGCCTCTCAATTTAGGGTCAATATATCCCACTTTATCGCAGCACTAATAAAACTTATTACTGGTAACACATAATAATAAAGACTGTCAACAGAAAGATCACAAGACTTTTCATAGTTCATTTCAATAATAAAATATTTTGTAAGACATCTGTTAGTTATAATAAAAATGGTTCTTCCACCTTCTTGTATGGATCTTTAAAAGGTAAAAACTTGAAATATTACCACGCATGTTACTCTTCTTAAATCCTGTGATCTGGAGATCAATTAGAAAAGACCATAAGAGGAAATTACCTGAAACAGATAAAAAAACAAATATGAAAATATAGATAAATGTAAAGTAAAGGAAGAGACGAATAATAATGCAGGTACCACAAAGATTAAAAAGAAGTAACATTTTTATTTTTTGTTCATGAATCTTTTCATGAAAGTAGAAGAATAGGGAAAATTTTAGTTTTTGACATTTATTTGAGACAACCCAACATTAGGCGCATTTACAACATAGTGTTCGAAAAATTATATAGAGTCCATACTTATTACAATTTCATGTGCTTTATTTTCCTACTAATGAAGTTAATTTTAGGAAGTATCTACGCGTACCGAAAAGATCCAGCTATACGTACCGAAATTTCGGTACAAATAGCCCCTTTTCCAGCTCTCCTTATTTGTAACGAAAAAATCCAGTTATTTGTACCGAAATTTTGGTACACGTAGCCACGGCCTTAATTTTAAGACCAGATCGTTCCTCGCTACACGGAGAAAAATGGATAGTCAGTCTGAACATCTAGAGTGTCAGACTGACAATATTTGAGTTTCAACTATGGGATAGCCCCCTAGATGGTGTAGCGTACCATCCATGGAGTGTCGGAATTTGATGGTTAGCTTCGCTATCCCAGGGCGTAAAGTTGACGATCCTGGAGTTTAAACCTGATTATCTCAGGAATTTTAGATTGATTATCTCGGAGTGTTAACTTAATCATATTAGTGTGTCAACTTTATTATCTTTTGTTCTTCTTCTACCTACATATATATTCAGTAGAGTAAGAGAGACGAGAGACGGAAATTAAATTATTAAATGAAACCTGAAAAACATGAAAAAGGAAACGGCGTCACTGCACTGAATTAAAACATTAACACTGGAAAATTCAGAAAACAATATAAATGTGTATCATAAATCTCGCAAGTCTTGTTTCTTTATCAACGAATTACGAAATTCTGAGCACGTTTACGATCGAAAATGTTGAGAATACGCACGAATTAATGAGTGACGCCTTTGTCCTTAATCCCTCGGAAGTATCGAATTTGACGTTTAAAATCTGAACGAAAACCACTCAACCCACTCTTCAACATGTTCTCCACATTTTATTCACCCTCCATACATGTTTGAAGTATCAGCAGGTGGTTTAAACTAATTAAAAATGTTTTTAAACACGGCAAACGTAACACCAAACGTCAGTCGCTCCAAAAATGCGTTTCGGGTGTCGGGTGTGTTCGCTCGCGTTCGGCAGAGGTCGTGACACAGCAACTTCTGTTTGAAATTCTGGAGTGTCGATTTGACTATACTGATAGTGAGTCTAAATAACCTGTGGATATTCAAACAGACAACAAAATTATGGTCTGCCTGACTAGGGTCCTCGTTACACCGGCGAGCCTACAGTAAGCCAGCTTACAATAAGGTAGCTTTAATGAGAGTGGCTAGATTTGCGTCGGCGCAGAAGCAGCAGGACTCCACGTGTGCGACAGAGAGCCACTGCCGAAAATGGTTTTGCACCGGCGCGAAACTGAGCCACTCTCGTATTTAAGCTAACTTATTATAAGCCGGCCTACTGTATGCTCGCCGGTGTAACCAGGCCCAGTGAAGCAAAAATGGTGGATGGTACTTGGTACTATCTAAAATATCAAACTGACCATCTAAATGTTGACACTTCAAGTTTGACTATCCATTTTTCTCCGTGTACTAAGCTGTATTCTTTTACTATTTTATCGCTTAAAGAGCACATAGAGGCACTTAAAAAATTGCTAACGGTAAAATAACTAGTAAATATTATTGTCCTATCATAATGCTCATTTTCTTCTTCTAATGCACGGAGAAAAAAATATGCCTATAATAGTAAGAACACTAGTCATGCTTTTGTCGCAGGTTTCATTCTTGCTATCCTGGTACAAAATTCATTCATTTTAAGCAGGAATCCCTTTATCCTAAAAAAGTACACAGCTTCATGCTTTTAAAGCCGTTATCACTTGCGAAAATAGCTCGAACTTCGCCTTGCTACGGTTGTAAGAAAACACATCCTATTAGTGTGTGAGTACTCTTACAAAAGAGATATTAGGCCACGCCTACCAGCGCTTGCGCGTGGCCTAATATCTCTTTTGTAAGAGTGCTCATACTCTAATAGGATGTGTTTGCTTACAACCGTAGCAAGGCAAAGTTGGAGCTATTTCCGCAAGGCACAACTGCTCTAAGGGCATGTGACTCCAGCAATAACGGCATGCGCTTGATTCTTTTATAGTATAGGACATTTAATGTTAAAAATGTCTAACCTGATGCCAATAATAGTGCGATTTTTTTCTCCGTGTGCTTTGAAAAAGTTTTTAAGGGGTCATTCTAGTAACTACCTCCGAAAAAAACGCTATTTTTTTTAATGTTGTATGCGATTATTGATAAAGATATTAATGTAGGATTTGTTAGGCTTCATAAATACACTCTTGCAATACATTTTGAAAAAATTTTAATTCATTTTATACACTTTTTATACACAAAAAGGTCAGTCAAACACAACGCCTCGAAAAGTAGGTAGGTCCGGCTTGTTGGAAAAATCTCGGAACTAGGCCATCTGAAACAAAAAAATCCAAAAGTTTTAGGTTTAGTATGACAATGGCTATGTACCCTGTACATTTTTTTAATATACGTGCAAAAATAACAAAATGGCGGCCAAAAAACAAAAAAACACGATTTTTTGTTTTTTGGCCGCCATTTTGTTATTTTTGCACTTATTATTAAAATTTATAGGGGAAATAGCCATTGTCATACTTAACCGAAAACTTTTTGATTTTTCTGTTTCAGATGGCCCAGTTCCGAGATTTATTCCTACTTTTCGAGGCGTTGTGTTTGACTGACGTTTTTGTGTATGAAAAGTGTATAAAATGAATGAAAAAATTTTTTAAAAATATTTTTCAAGAGTGTATTTATTAAGCCTAATAAATCCTACATCAATATCTTTATCAATAATCTCATGAAAAAATCACAAATATAGCGTTTTTTTCGGGGGTACTTACTAGAATGACCCCTAAAGTCTTCCTCAAGACAACAACTTTCCACTACGAAATCTGTATCTATACTCTATAGTACCTGAAACAGAAGGCCCATCGTTTCAGCACATTAGCAAGAGAAAGAGAGATATTAGAAAAAGAATGAGAAAGGAAATACAGTGCAGGACTACATATTACGGAAAGGGGAACTAAAATTCGATCAATTTTAAATTCAGTCTTGAAGCTTTTTAAAAATCGACTATTAAGAATCTAAAGATCGACATTTAAGAATATTTCTTTTTAAACAAAGCTAAACAAAGAGTATGCATTGCTTGTGTAAGTTTGTTGAAAAAAAGGATAAAAAAAGAACAAACTCATTTACTTAATTTTAATTCATTCTAAACTAACAGCGCAAACGCTGTTAGTCCAGTCGCCACTAACGCTTATGTATTATTATGTATGCGCTAGGGATGGCCAAGTCGATTCCGATTCCTTCGAAGAATCGATTCTTGGCGTCGATTCTTCGGAATCGATTCTTGGTTCTAGGGAATCGTTTCCAGGAATCGATTCTTCGTCGGCATCGACATCGATTCCGATCACAAAGTTAAGAGAAAATAATAAAGTTAAACTTTCTAAGTTTAACAAAAGATTAATGAAAGTTTATAATTTTTCTTATAAAAACATTAAAACATGAAGTGAAATTTATATTTATTGCATTGTTTTTCATTTTTACAACAAACCTCTCCAAAAACCGTTTAAAATTTTTAATTTACGCGGGCTTTTTGAGGAGGGGAGTGGAGGAATATTGGAATAGGAATCGAAGAATTTCCTCGGAATCGACGCATCTGGCGGAATCGAGGAATCGAAGAATCGATTCTCACCGAGCGTTACCCATCCCTAGTATGCGCTAAGAGGTCCCCAAGATATTTTTTGTTTAAAATTTCAAACAAAAGTCCCCTGGTTACAAACATCTTGCTTATTTTATAAAAATTCTGGTCAGTTTTTTTAAAAACCAATTTCGTTATTTATTAACAAAACAAATTTTATAAACTCATTTTTAGCATCTCTGAGCAAAAAGAAAACTTTTTTGTCTCTTACACGTTCTTCGTAGGACGGACCGTTTCCAAGTTGAAGCGTTGCAAATAAATACTTCATTGTTTATAACAATTGTTATAAATAAAAACCCTCAATTAACCGAATTGATTAAAAAATGTTTTTGTCAATCCTTACACTGAGAAAAATGAATAGTTGGGGCTACTACCTTTTTATTAGTAAAGCATTCATTGGTTCTTACAACTGTTCAGTTAGTAACACCAGCTAAGCAAGCAGTCGGTTTAGGAAGCCGTTTGTAGTACTCGTGACTAGTTTACATTAGTAACGTTTTAGTAGTCAGAGTTACTAATAAATTAGTCATCTGTACTACTAATTGATTTTTCTGACAAATTAAAGTAGGTAGCATAACTGTTTTATTTGCTACCTTGGTTGGTACGATTGAGAATGTGACAAGGGTACCAACATACCTGCGGTAAAACGAGGGAGAACGTTTGGACATGGCCGTCATAACTCGTTGCTCACTTGATGTCTCGTTCATCATTTATTGATGGAAGTATCAAAAGTGTTGCAAAGTTTAGGCTTCGGGGATTCTATCAAAGCATTTGAATGTATGTATAAGAAATTGAAAAATCAAACGAGTTTTAACTTTTACTGGAAATCCTAACCTACAAAGTGCATCTGCAATTAGAAAGATCCCAGTGGGCATAGGGACAAATTTTTTTAGAACGTCTTCTCAGCTGAACTGATACCAGCGTCCATAAGATGTCCCAAAAAAAAAAGATGCCCGCGTGCCCACTGTGATCTTTTTAATTCAGATTTCGATAGTATAGTGACAGATATTTTAGTTAATCCCTGTGAGAAAAAGAAAATAGTTATATCTATAAATTTGTTAGTAGACATGACAAACTATATTAGTAAGTTCAACTACCTACAGACAGTCGTTTTGACAAACTGAAATAGTTAGTCTACCTAATTAAATAGTAACGGCAACTACTCGTGCCCCAACTAACAAAAATAGTTCCCACTACTAACTAAATAGCAGTACCATTATTTACTAACTAAAATAGTTGTCCCAACAATTTTATTAGTTGTCCCAACTAATCTTTTTTTTCAGTGCGTCATAACTCGTTGCTCACTTGATATCTCGTTCATAATTTATTGATGGAAGTATCAGAAGTGTTGCAAAGTTTAGGCTTCGGGGATTATATCGAAGCATTTGAAGGTATGAATAAGAAATTGAAAAATGAAACGAGTTTTCAGTTTTATTACTGGAAATCCTAACCTACAAAGTGCATGCATCTGCAATTATAAATATCCCAGTGGGCATAGGGAGATATTTTTTAGAACGTCGTATCAGCTGAACTGACATCAGCGTCCCTAAAATGTCCCCCAAAAAAAGCCCGCGTGCCCACTGTGATGATTTTAATTCAGATTTCGATAGTATAGTGACAGATATTTTAATTAGTCCCTGTGACAAAAAGAAAATAGTTATACCTACAAATTTGTTAGTAGACATGACAAACTATATTAGTAAGTCCAACTACCTACAGACAGTCGTTTTGACAAACTGAAAAAGTTAGTCTACCTAATTAAATAGTAACGGCAACTACTCGTGCCCCAACTAACAAAAATAGTTCCCACTACTAACTAAATAGCAGTACCATTATTTACTAACTAAAATAGTTGCCCCAAAAATTTTATTAGTTGTCCCAACTAATATTTTTTTTCAGTGTACCATAAAATAAAACTTTTTACTCTCTTGATATTTTCTCGCACGACAAGGCATTATTTATTTACAGCCTTGTTTATAATATATTTTCTTTCAGTTTTGATTGTACTTATTACCGAGAAGAGATTCCATATTCAAACGTGTAAATCGGTTTACTTCTACAGAAATCAAACGATTTTAACAACAAACAATTTATTTCGACTTGGAGAGCGCAGAATGTTGCGTCCGTGAAGCGCTCCTTTAAAGTCAGTCCAAGAGCATTTTAGAAATACCTGGGCCCTCTATATCGCCTTTCCGAGGTCTATATAACTATGAGTGAGACAATTCCAACTTTCAAAACTAATGTTTAAAAACATATTTTTTTACTTTTGACCACATTTTACGTATTTTGAACCACTGTGCGCACTTTTTTCGTAGGATAAACCGTTTGCAATCAATATGATAATTATAATAATTAATAATTTACATATGTCCTCCGCATCTGTGGCTGACCAATGAAAAAAGAGGCCCGAAGAGCGGGAAGCCTCGAATTGAGTATTTCAGCATGACGTTATAGGAATCCATACAACATTTTGGAGATAATATGCTAAACGTAAAAGTAAATTACAAATGTACGAATAGTAATATTTCTCAAGTGTAGAATCTATTTTCTCACTCATGTTCCATTCTTTTGTCGATTCACGACCTTCCAGTGTCACGAAATAAAATAAAATATCCTAAATTTCAGGGTAGTGTCACTCTAACCTCAAATTTCGGACAGTTGCTTGTATTGCGTAAAACTGAAAGGTTTTCAACCGATAAAAGGACGAAGAAACAGAAATGTGCACATGCATTATACAATTGAAAAGATTGCCATTCAGACACATTCAGACCTTATAACTTATACCTTTACGTTTAGAAGATTTTCTCAAACAACTCGTACGCAGGACATTTGCACCTATCCTAGCACGACGTCGTGGTACGCCATGTTTTAGTTGGCAAACTATCTTACATAAAAAAAACACTGGAAACATACTGGCACACATGATACGCGAATGCGCGAACTGTGGGAACAGACCGCGACATTTTCAACTGCGCAAATCGGGGCCGTCTGAACCGTTTCCACTTGGAATGCATCATATTGCGTAATATATTCCACTGAGTACTCGCCCACTCTCAGCCCTTCCGAGGCGAGAGTCGCAACCGTCTCTCGCCCTTCGAGCTGAAAAACTGTGTGGTCCAGCAGTTCTAGGAATGTCGAGTCTATTTATGTGTATTATTATTGATAGTAAATATTTATTCATTTCAAATCGACCGCGGTTTTCGGCACATGCGCAGTTGAAAAAGTTGCTTAGAGCAAGCGCAGCGATACAATGCCGGGCAGCCAATAAACGTCGCTTGATGAAAAGAACCTGCCCACTCGCGGTAGAGGTGGGGGCCCCTCCAGCCTTGAAAATAACGAATCCCTACGTTTCAAGGACGCGGAAATACGCGAGACTTTACTGTACTTTGTTAAAAATTTGTCTTTTCTGGTACAAAATTAATAATCTTCTTGCTTAAAAATTCAACAATTTGGTTTAAAATTCATTTATTTTGTTTCAAATTCATATTTTTTATGGGTGAAAAATTAATCTTGTCGGTTGCAAATACATAACTACTTGGTTGAATGTTGAACTACTTTGTTAAACATTAATTTTTTGGCTGAAGATGCATAATTTTTGTTTAAAATCATCTCTTTGCTAGAAAATTGAACTATTTTCTGAAAAATTAATCTTTTTCAGTTGAAACTTAAATTATTTCGTTGAAAATTAGTATTTTTCGGTATAAAATAATGCTTATTCTTTAAAAATTAATATTTTGTATTGAAACGTTCACTGTTTTGTCAAAACTTAATCTACTTTCTTCAATAAAGTGAACAATTTAAAAAAAGTATCCTTTTTGGTTGACAAGTCAATTGTTTCGTTGATCATAAATTTATCTCTGTTGCTTAAAAATATTCTACTTTCTTGCAAATTTAACAATTTGGTTAAAAAGTCATTTTTTATTAGGATTCTTCACTTGACTTGAAAATTCATCTGTTTGGTTGAAAATGTAACTATTTTTTTTTTAAATCATTTTTTTTCTTTGAAAATTTATTTATTTTTTTAACTGAAAAATTGACTCTCCCACTTCAAGATTTATAATTTTTGTTGAAAAATCATCTCATTGGAATTGATATCTTGCATGTTTGTATAATCTTCCTTTTTATACAGAGAGCTTTTATATTGTCATTTAATGTACAAGGTACTACTTTCGGTGTAGGTTGCCGAAAATTGTACAGTTACACTGATTCAGCGTGAATATTGCATGCATGAGTTCGGAGGCGAATTGATTATAAGATATTATATTGTTTACAGTTTGAATTTGCTTAAAGTCTGCATTTCATGATATTATCCACCCCCAACTACCTATACCCAACCAACCTTTTGTGAATTCACCCACTCATTTGGATAGGGGCCCTTAGATTTCGTATACGGTGTGCTCGCCCCTGAATGAAGCCGAGTAAAATTTATTTCTTTTAATTTTTACATGAAAAGTAAAATTTTTTTCGAAAAAAGCGGCCTTTACCGAGAGTCTTTATCCTCTTTAGAGTATATATGTATACAAAAAATCAGACAAAATGGCTTCACCGTTTGGCCTGAATCTTATACACTGACAAAAATGAATAGTTGGGGCTGCTACCTTTTTATTAGTAAAGCGGTAGTCAGAGTTACTAATAAATTAGTAATCTGTACTACTCATTGATTTCTCTAACAAATTAAAGTAGGTGGCGTAACTATTTTATTTGCTACCTTGGTTGGTACGATTGAGAATGCGACAAAGGTACCAACATACCTGCGGTAAAACGAGGGAAAACGTTCACTAAAAAAATGGTTTAGCTGTCCCAGCTAGACGTTTAGCTGGATTTCGTGTTCTAAGAAAATATAGCTGTGTTACCTACATTTCTAGCTGTTTTACCTAAATATCTAGCTGTTTTAACTAATTTTTCCATCTTGAAATTAGCACAACGTTTTACTCGCCCTAAAAGAAATATAACTCACTAATGTATATATATATATATAGCCGTGGTGCATACGATACTATATCTGAAATAGGCAGCTTGACTGAACCGCATACACACGCGCGTGTGGCGACGTTAGAAGTCCAAAATCCACTGCGTAGTTTAACGTAGTTTTAAGATGAATTCTTCTCACTCTTTTCTTTCACTTCTCACTCACTTCTGCCTCCTTGCTGTCACGTTCCGTGCCGCTCGTCGCGATACAATAAAGTGCTATTTTACTGCCGCTCAGGAAAAGAGCGCTTATTCTGCCTATTTTAGATAAAAGTATAATAATGCATTTTCTGATTACCTATGAAATGTTATTATTTACGTAGTGTCTCGTCGTCCCGAAATTCGGGACGGGTAGTGACGTATTTTTCATTTGCTTGGCTAGTCGTCCCGAATTTACGGGACGATTAGTCCATCCCCTTTTCCAACTCCCCCAATTTTTCGGGACAAATAGCCACAGCCTATTATTTAACAATTTCTTTATTTGACTTGACCAGAAGTATCCAAAACCAGCCCAGCAAAAATAAACAGGCAAGAATAATACCATTTTTTTTCCTCAAAGACGTTTTTTAGCGAATAAAAATTTACTTCAAGAAGAAAATTAAGTTTCATTGATCTATATTCGATAATACAATGTATTACCTGTAAAAAACTGTTTGTAAACGAGTTGACTCGGATAATATAGTAATTTTCAAGCTAAAGACATTTTCTGACTAATCGTGAGAACCTTTCACATTTTCGAAGAAAATCATTCGATAATATCAATTCTTAATGACCGAAATGACACATATGTTATGACTAGTCACTAATGACTATTTTACATATGATTTACAATTTCATGATTCAAATTAAAGCTAAATTTCACATGGAAACCGAGGATTTGTGACAGATTCCAATATTCTTATGTCTAATGTGAAAACACGTCATGAATCGGTGACTTTGAATCTACCCACAGTTATTCATGCGTTGACATCATCATCTTCCAGTAATTGAGAATGAATTGAGGAGAAATAGTTACGTATTCCTATCATCATAAAATGATTGCTAAAGGCAATTTTAAAATAAATCAAAAACTGTACAAAGTACATAGTAAAAGAAATACTTAAACTTGTGGTTATACCTTGAAATTTGGATTAAATACAGAAAAATCTGTCTGGATGTTGGCAAAATATTGGTCTAAATTTCAGACTTTATTATCTGCATTTTACAATTTACTCATGAATTCAGACAAATTTTTCTTAAAATCAAATAAATATTTAAGTTGAATCTGCAGAAATATTCTATTGCATTTAACAAAAGGCTGTGCTTAGATTCACCGAAATTCGGTGAGCGTAAGAATGATAAATTTTTTTAGTTTTATCAAACTTTATTGTGTCAATTATGCTATAAAAGTATAATAGAGCGCAATAAAGCTTTAGATATAAAAAGGAGTGTCGCTAGGGGGAAAATAATTTCCAGACTCTAATTTTTTTCTACCTTATTTCAATGCAAAGCGTTTTTAATATTGATGTATAAAAATCATTACTTACATCGCGAATACAACAGTTCCGAATACAGAGGTTCTCTTGTTCTTTTTATGTTTTTTATAAGATCATCCTTTCTATCTCATATTTGCATACACGTTGCCATCGCAAATTTGAATCTTATCAAACGACCAACCTTCAGCTGTACAAAATAAGATCTATACCTCGATACTTGCATTCACAATAATTTCACGTGTGCAAAATTATCCTCCCAGATTTGCGTCCAGTTAGAGCATTGTCTAGACCATCTAATCTAGACGATCTTTTCGGGCCCTAATCGGGTGCTGGCTAGCCCGTCATGAACAATCCATTTTCTAAGTGTCTCATTCAAATATTTTTTTCAACATTTCCAAAAGTTTGGACTACCTACATCGCTTTTACCCTGCTTGACCGATCATCTGCAACATTTCGCGCCCTCAGTTTTTTGAGTTTTTTCTGTGCAAAATCGAAACATCATGTTCAATTCTTTGGTTAGTAAGAAATACGGAGAAACTATAGGCTAAGAGCACTAGTGGCTGGCACTGCGCCGGTTATTGACACCCCCTCTAATTTTTGTTAAATATTAAGAAAATGCGAACGTTTATCGTATTTTATTGATATTATTTTAATTCTACTATCATTTTTGCGCATAACGATACATACAACTTATGAAAAATAATGTCAAATTTATGTGTAAAATATTTAATTCTCATTTTAATCCCCCGTTTTTGTCAAATGTCCACGTTTTGAGACCACCTGAACCCAAAAAACAGGTTTTTACAAAATGTCTGTCTGTTAGTCTGTCAATTTTTGCTAATTTTTTTAAAATTTTTATAACAATATTGTTATAAGACTTTTTTTAATTTTCTTGAAAATTCAAATTTTTATCGCACAAAAAAATAATCAAAAATCAAAAATTCCATTTTGCGGTCAAACTGTACAAAATACGAAGAAAGATGAATGGACAAAAATTGTGCACTCAAATCTAAAAATTTGTTATTAATCACTTTTTGATGGGACGCATAGTTTTTGTTTCATTTGTAAAAAAAAACTGATTTAAGAAGAAAATAAATTGACAGAATTGACAAAATTGACAAAATTTTTTAGATTTTTATAACAATATTGTTATAAGACTTTTTTTAATTTTCTTGAAAATTCAAATTTTTCTCGCACAAAAAAATAATCAAAAATTCCATTTTGCGGTCAAACTGTACAAAATACGAAGAAAGATGAATGGACAAAAATTGAGCACTCAAAGAAGATCTAAAAATTTGTTATTAATCACTTTTTGATGGGACGCATAGTTTTTGTTTCATTTGTAAAAAAAACTGATTTAAGAAGAAAATAAATTAAATTTTTGGACAAACGACACAAACCACGAAAGAAATTAATAGACAAAAGCTGTTCACTCAGAAAAGAGCTACAAATTTTTTATTAATCATTTTTTGATAGGTACGAAAAAAGATGAATAGGCAAAAGTTGTTCAACTAAAAAAGATCTACAAATTTGTTATAAACTTTTGTTATAAAAATACATTTAAAATAAAAAATTAGCTTTTTGAAAAAACGATACACGCTACAATAACATTTGATCTAACAAAAATTTTCGCCTAAATTACATTTACAAATTTTCTTAGAACCACTTTACGCTAGGATGGATATATCTGGTTCAACTCGTAAAAGATAACATTGTACATAAACAAATTAAATTTATGGAAAAACGACACAAGTTGCAATAAAACGCATAATAACGCAAAATAGTTTTTTTATAGGATGCGCACTTTTTTCAATTATAAAAACAAGACAAGGAAAATACGAATGTTTTTAATATCAATGCATATTATGAATTTTAATAATATACATTTATTGAAATGATATAAAATTTTCACGGTAGCTGAGTATAAAATTAAATGCAAAATCAGGAACGAATATTAAAGTAATCATGATAAATACAATTTGTACTGTATTTTGCAATATCTAAATAAGCAATCACAGGCCGACGTACATAAATAAATGTAATGTACATTTGATATAATAATGTTGAACATATAATGTAGAAAATTTCGCATTTTGAACAAAATCGAGTGCGAAGCACGAGGTATGTGATGAGAATGTATTCGTTAAAGCTGAAGGAGCTTTGACAAAAGAAAATTCACAATCACCAAATTACAGTTGTCGATGATTTGACCTTTAATTTTAAAAGGTCTGTATGATCGAGCGCGATGAAAATTAATACAAAAAGTATGATCTTTAGTCGTTGGCACCCCAGTGCCAGTGACTAGACCGTGCAATTCTGGAATGGTTTCATTCATTGGCACCCCTGCCTCGTCATAAAAAAGTACGGTTAGGTTATCCCAACATCTTGTGTTGACATGAAGACATGAAGCATTTCCACGTATTTCCCACAAAATGAAGTGTTAAAAGTGCCGGAACGACAAAAGTCCACTGAAAAAAAAACTTACTTGAATCAAAGGAAATTTCTTTGATTCAAAGAAATGGTAGAGTATAGAATATGGCTGAAGAAATATTTCTTCAGATTAAAGAAATGTTTTGTTTGGATCTAAGGAACGCAATGCTTAAGGCATAGAAATACTTAGTTGACACTGTAAAATATTCGTTGAGCGAAATAGATTTGTTATTGACTGTAATAAATAAGTTTTTGATATGATGGGTGAGATCCGTAATGTAAAGAAGTATGGTGGAAGTTCAAAAAGATAATTATTACATACAAATAAATGTAACTCAGACTGAGTAAAAGTTTTTTTTTAACCAAATATATGATTCTTTCATTTAAATAAGCGTATTTTTTGGTAAAATAAACATTTCTTTGCAAAAAATAAATTTTTTTCAACGGAAATAAATATTTATTTGTTTCTAAGATGCGGCATATTGTTTAAAAAAAGACGTAACAGAGTTGATAAAATATTAATTGAATTAAAGAACAATTTACTCAAACAGAAAAAGATCTCCTTTTGTTTACAATTTTTGAATAGTTAAAGTATAGAAATTAAGCAGGCCCATTTATTGAAAAACAATTAAATGCAATTATAATGATTATAATTTATAATAATATATTTATTTTCATTTTCGCGGAGTAGGAAAAAGAATTTCAAGCAAGACCAACTGGCCAATGCTTAGGAAGACCAATAAACACCAATCACCACATACTTCAGATTATATCTATCTATATTGTATCTACCAAAATATTTTTTCGAACGAATGGTGTATGAAGTTATTTAAAAAATATATTTCTTCACTTGAAGGAAACGTTTATTGGGCACAAATCGCTTCACTCTATTCATTAAAAGAATCATATATTCCAAGTGAATAAATTATTACTTAAGGCCATGTTATACATGAGTCTTGTGACCAAAAATATCGGCATTTTTTGTGCAACAACTCATGTGCACACAAAATGAGATATCGAGTTGAAACTTTGGGGAAAGCATCAGGCAACTGTAATCTGCGTTTGTATACAACATTTGGCTCGAAATGTTGAAGAAAAAAATGTAATGAATAAGGAAATTCACAAAAATACCGACCGTGCTGTAGAACTCTGTAACCAATTTTCAATGTTCCCAATGAAACATTTTTGAGGTTCCGGCTCACACGTCTTGAGGAAAATGATGCAAACATCGGTTGCAAAAATTACACTAGACAATATTTGCTGGTTTGGTGCCAATAAACATATTGATATTTGATATATCCATGGTGTCAGCACTGTTGATAATGCAGATCGCTTGATTGCCGGTCGATATTTGTTATTCCAACAAAGATCTTTGATTCCAATAATAACTTTTTTTTCTTCCCCAACTCTATGCTTTACCACACACTGTCCTTTTATATTTATTAATATTTTCCCAAATTTTTTTCCGCTCTATTTTAACTTTTATTTTTAAATATGGGACAAAAAATATCGATCTCAGGACTGGCTGGGTCACGTGACAAATGTATAACATGGCCTTAAGTGAACAAATTACTTTATTTGACTAATGACACGTTCTATTAGAACAACAGTATCAGTCCCCTTATATGAAAGAAATATCTCTTTGAATTAATTAATATTGCTTTCATTTATGTAAATATTTCTTTGATTCAAAGAAACCAAAATATTTGTTTCACGCATCGATGAATGACTTATTTCAAATAAAATGTTTTTTAATTCAAAGGCTCAAAATCAGTGAACTAAAAAAATATTTCTTCGGATGCAAAAGCGAGATTCAAGGAAACTAGGTTCGAGTTTTTTTTAAACAATATTCAGTACAATTAAGTAAACGGTTTTTTTGGCTCAAATAAATTAAATCAAAGAAATGCATATCTTTGGATCCAACATTTTTTTCTCAGTGTCGTTTTTAGGTAGACGCATAAGTAGCTAAAAATTATAATTAATGAAGCTGTCATTTATATACCGGTAATCGTAACCTCCAAAGTTTTGTTCATATTTTATTCTTTTAGGTATGGTTAGATATTGTTTTTATTTAAATTATAAATAGAATTTTATTATCCTCATGCACATTATGTTCAATAATATTGTCGTACAATGTTTCAAATGTTACGCTGGAATTTATTTTATTATAAATATTAACAGTTTTTATATTTAATCGGTGGGCGATTTATTTTGACTATATTTATATATCCATGTTTGAATTTGTTTCTTGATTTTGCTAGTTTAAAGCAGAATATGAGTAAATTAGTAACATTTATAATGTTTTTTATTTTATTTATTGGCATATGTATGCACATCAGAGAGTATCTCTGAGGAAAGAAAAACATATACCGAAGAACACATGTGACATGGCTTAGTTTTATAGCTGCTGTCAAAGATATTGGCTTGTCCAAAAACAAAATTTATAAAATACTAAAGTTAGAATTACTAATAGAAAAATTATTTAATATTGTCAGACGCACAATTTGTTTTTAATCAATGTTTTAATGCAATTACAGAAATTTGAAGAGGTTATGTGAGTGTAGTGCCAATCACTGGTGACGGGGTGTGCCGATAAGTAGGGCAAGTAGTGCCAAGCACTAAAATTTTGGGACAACATACTTATTTTTAATAATTTTTCAAATTTTTGTCAACTTTGAATAATAATTCAACATTCCAGTGTATTCTGCATACAATTTTGATTGTAGGTATAATTATCACTTTCAGAATTCAATATTTTACGTGTTTATTTATTTCCTAAAGTCTAAATTTTCCCTTAAGGTGCCAATAACTGGTGCTCTTACCCTATATGTTTTAATCCAAGATTATTTCGGCCAGGCCTTCAATACCTTTACAATTGTAACGTAAACTGGGAAATCAATTATAAATTTCAAAACTCGTCTAAATAATTCCTATATTACAGGTATATTAGGTCATTCTTTGTGCCCTATAAATGCTGAAATATCGTTTACATTCTAAAGTGATCGAATTGTTGCAAACAATTGGCAACTACATTGAATATTGTTAATGTAATTGTTAATTGTTTGCAACGATATGATAACTTTACATTACAAATAATGATACTTTAGAATTGAGACTATGTGACTATGAGACTATGTTCAAAAACTCCCGATTTCCATGACAAAGAGATCAACCCTAACTCTGCACCAGATAAAATTTTAGGGTAAAATATCACTAATAACCGAAATGACAATCAAACACAATAGCAAAATATGAAGACCATGCCAACCACGCGGTCGTGTTTCGCCCTCGATTGGGGGTTAGATTTGCGTTTCAATTTGACTACTTTTCGTACACAAACTAACACGCAGAAAGACTCTTAATCAAAAGAAAAATCACTTGATTGAAAATGTCATAAAATGTGTATTTTGTGACTAGACAGAGTTTCAAATTGGTCAAATTTCCACAAAGCTGATCTTTTCATTTAATTTGTGATAATAGTAATTCAAGGTCGAGCTATGGACGCGCTAGGATTGGTCAAGGTCGCGGAAATTACGAGAGCCAAAAACTGGAAGATGAAGTCCTTCCAGTTGGCAAAGGGCCCGTTTGTTATAGCCCTGGAATCGTCACTCATGCCCCCCACCTGTTACTACTGAATAAACTAAATAAAAAACGTCATTTAAGCTCGCTTCTCTCGAGAGCGCTCATTCAAGTGTCGCGTCTTACTTTGTGATAAAAGAGGACGAGTGTAGAGCACACGGAAAGGTGGAAGGTCGGAATATTCATGCAAGGAATAAATTCCTTGCAACAAAAATTGCAAATTCCTTGAAAAAGTAGTTTAACGGATAATACTATAAAATTACGGCTTTTCTGATTTTAGTCAATTCTTTTTCAATAAAACTTTATAATTTGTTTATGTTATCATCAAACAGAATAATTCGTTGGGGGAATCAAAAAAATTAATATTAAATTGCGACCGTCCGCGAAGAAAGGGACCTAACGCGCGATAGCTTTATTTTACAGGAGGACCGATTGAAGAGGCAGCCCAACACAGAAACTCCATAAGAGGGCCTTACTTTGAATATGAATAAAAATTCTAATTTTTCAGAGATAGGAATAATATTTTTCATTATGAAACAGCAAATAAGAAACTATACATGCCCAGGTGCGAAATTCGGTCGGATGCCAGAGCTTGACCATTGGCCCAAAGTCGGCCCTAGTTTGGTAACCGATCTACGGTAACCAGAGTTGGGCCGACTAAGATGTTTTCAAGCTGCCATGGTCCCACCGACATTGGCAACTGACGTCGGCAGCGGGCGAAAAGCCGACTGTCGGCCCAATTCTGGCCCAACTTTGGGCCGACCATCGGATGAACTGTGGCAGATTGGTCGGTACGACCGCACAAATGCGGTCGGTCCAACTCTGGATACAGCAGTCGGTTACCCACAAGTCACCTTGATGCACCCGACGGTCGGTCAAACCTTAGCCCGAGCATGAACAGACCGTCGGATAAACTCTGGTTCATTGTTTCAAAAAGACCGTGAAAGTTCGGTCGGCTCGACTCTGGGCAAGAGATGGCCCGACCACCGGCATAACATTGCATTGTATAAGTCATCATGATGCACCCGACGGTCGGTCAAACCTTGGCTCAAATATGGGCCAGCCGTCGGATATACTAGGGTTTAAAAAAAGTTTGAAGAAATGTTTCAAAAAAATTGGTTAACAAAATTTTTTGATGAGGAATTTTTGAAAACAAACATTTTGGAAAAAAATTGTTTGAAGAAAAATTCTTGAAAAAAATTTGTTAAAAAAAATTAAAACAAAAATTTTGAAAAAAAATAGTTGAAAAAAATTTGTTGAACAAAAATTTAAGGGTTTCCGCCCGGGGCTACGAAACCCTAAAAATTGTAATCGATTTAAATTATTTATTTAAAATTTTTTTAATTTATATTCCCGTTAACAGATAATTTATTTGACATCTACAGGATGTCGTATAATAATACAAAAATTAATGAGAAAAAAGAGTTAACAAATTGTTT
>CAKNYM010005014.1:0-42389 GCA_932195095.1 Andricus curvator | reverse complement strand
AAGCCGAAGGAGCTTTAACAAAAGAGAATTCACAATCACCAAATTACAGCTGTTAATGCTTTGCACGCGGAGTTGCAGATTTTGTTTGTATTTTGCAATTGGAACAAATGCGCATTACGTCGGACAAAATTTTTATTTGCGGAAAGCTCAAAAATGTTTTTTAAATTACAGATATATTATAGTATTATATTCACCAATAGAATTGAGGGTGACAATCAAAGTGTAGACCACAGTATAAACGTTCCTCATTTTGTACAATTATGGGAAAAACTGATTATTTCGTTAATAAAAAATTTGGATAACAGTTTAAGTGCATAGTACTCATTCTATTGCTTCATTATGTATACTATAGCCGTTACGACGTAGATAACAGATAAGCTTGTCCTTCTGAAATATTCATATTTACATTTCATGAATCATTCCAATTTGGTTACCTCAACCCAGACTTTTTTGATAAAAATAAGGCATTTTTTGTAATAGCGCTACGATAAAAATTCTAGAAATGTAGATTTTTGCAAATTTTGGAAAAAGAGGCCTTGAAGAATTTTGAATGGTTTCAAGCCATTAAAAAAATATTCTTCAGGTTCCTGGGAAAGTTTCATATGATTTTTTATTTGATTGAAAATTTAATTATTTTGTTGAAAATGACACTGTTTTGTTAAAAATGGATCTTTTTTTGGTAAAATGTAACTACTGGGATGAGAGTACTTTGTTAAGACGTAATTTGTTTTTGTTGAGGATTCATCTCTTTAGCTGAAAATTTTACTATTTTGTTGAAAATTCATTTATTTTTGTGAAAAATTCTTGGTTATAAACATATCTTTTTTAAATCAAAATTAACACAGGGTTTCAATTTGAAAAAGCTCTAAATGAATTTTCAAGGAACATACTTCGACTCAATAATTTTCATTTTTGATCTCCTCCCCATTGCCCTTATGTGACCGAAAAATTCCACAATAAATGCAAAATAGCAGTTATATGTAAAATTCATACTAAAACCGGTATTGTTTGAAATCTTTTTACCAATTATTATTTTCCTTCGATAAGTGAAAATTTTACAAGTATTTTCAACTAATTTTCAATTGTTAAAAAAATATCATTTGTTTGAAAACATGTTTTTCTACCAAATTGTGAAAAGTTACTATTTTTTGAGATATTGATATATTTGATGACTTTCAAAAATAATATTTTTTTTACATATTTTTCAATTATTTAAACAATTTCTATTCGTATCATTCTTTTTTTCATCAAATTGTGAAAAGTTAATGTATTCTGGTACTAATGAAACACTAGACGAATGCTAATAGTAATATTTTATTGTATTTGGCAATTGTTCAGACAATTCTTTTTCCGTGTGAATCGTGAAAAGTTGTATTGACTGGAAATAATGACTCAGTTAATGAATGTTGAGGCTAATATTTTTTGTGAAAGACAGTTTCTAATTATGTAAACAATAAATATCACTTGCTTCTGTTCATTAACTGCGTCATTAATTTCAGGAAATAGTAACCTTTCAAAATTTATAGAGAAAAATTTTGTTTGGACAAATAAAAATTCTTTAAATAATTGCCAAATATTGTTAAAATAATTAATAATTAAAATAAGTTGAAAAGTTCCATACAATCTTGAAAGCCTTGTTTTATTATTTGGAGTGATTTTTATTAACAAAAGAAAATTATCATAGGTAAATTATTTCAAACAAATCATTTCCAATCAAAATATTTTCCTGATGGTATCAGACGGAACCTTTTTGATTTTTTTCTGGAAAAAAACTAGCTGGGCGATTAACATAATAGTGAAGCTTTGGGAACATGGAGGGAAAAAAACATACATACATAGTCATTTTATTATTATTTGCAATTACAAGTTCCTTGTGGTATTTTCGGACAGGATCGGATCACAAACAATATTATATTTTATTGTTTTCTTTTGTTGTAATTGAATTATTGGTATGGAGAATTGTGGTTTACCAGCACCACTTTAAAACACATAGAGATTGAGCGCTGGACGCCTACTGGAACTTCCCTCATTTCATCTTTGGTTAAAACAGTAATCGTGCCACTTTCGATGTTTATCTTTGCCCGACTTTTATGTCGATTGCCATGAATATGTGTATATATGCCAGCAAGATACTCACCACTCTTAAGTATTCCAAAGACGTCACCATTGGATGTTGCTAATACAATTTCTTCTTGTGTTGGTATGGGGACATAGAGATTATGTGCTTCGAGTAATTGAATTGGTTTATACGCAGGAAAAATGTATCTTCGAAGTTCGAATACCCGGTTCGGATTTTTAACAGGAATGAGCCGAATAAATTGAAGTTGGTCAAGTGAATATCCAAATATGTCAGAAAAGGGAAGCGTAGCTGGTGGAGCTATGGACTTGGTAGGAGACCTCGACCTGGCATGAAGAGGCTTTTGTATGAGCTCTACTTTGAAATGTCTTACGATTGAGCGAGAGCAGCCTATTGGAGCTCCCCTGATTTCATCTGTTGTCAATGGTGTAATCGTGCCGCTTTCCATGTTTATTTTTGCACGTCCTTTATGTCGATTGCGAGGATTATGAGCATATAATCCAGCAAGATGATCACTACTCTCCAATATTGCAAAGACGTCACCATCAAATGTTGATAATACAATTTGTTCTTGGGTTGGGATAGGCACATAGAAATTCGCTCCTTCGGATAAATAAATTGGTTTACCTGCAGGAAAAGTGTATCTTCGAAGTTCGAATTGACGGTGCGGAGTTTGAATGGGAGTCAATCGAATAAATTGAAGTTGGTCAAGTCCAAATCCAAGTACGTGAGAAAAAGGAAGCGCGGTTGGTGGATCTATAAACCTGGTAGGAGACCTGGACCTGAAAGGAAGAAAAGGCTCGGCAGCAGAAGAAGACCTGATTGGAGAATGAAGTCTCGCAGAAGAATGTTGTTTGTCAGAAGAAGAAGAAGATTGGGCATTACTAGGCACACCAGGAATAGGGGCGCCATTAGGTAGACAGTCGAACTGCCAACTTACCTCTGCAAGAAGAAACAGCTAGGATTAGTTTGTTTAGGTATGTTGATATATGATGAACTCCTTGTGGCAAAATTACGAAGAAAGATTGATTTATTCTGTTTAGTATGTTAGTATGACCAAAAAAAATTTTGCGCATCATTTGTAACCCAGTGGCCATCTATTACTAAAGTGGGATGGTGCTCATAGTCATTGACCATTGTATCTGAAGTGGTGTTTAGTGTACACATAGTGTTCACAAAAAATGGGTCTAAACATCTTTCGTGTTTCTTTAAAATTTAGTTGTATTGAGTTCAATCCATAGCTTCAGCAAGTTTACCTAGTTTTTCCATCCTAATATTTGAGAAGAGACCTCGACAAGAATGATTATCTTCTCTCAAATTGTAATTTTCAGCTATACAGTCGCCTCTACATACCTTGCCGCGGTTGGGAACGTAGGAGGGTGATTTTCTTGGAAACGATGTTCCCCCACTCTCGAGCTTAACCGGTGCTCGATGCGATTTGTTTCCCTCTCTGTGCGCACAACGCAGTGAAACAAAACAGCATTTTCGGCAGTTTTCAATGAACGCAGAAAGAAAGATATTATACGATTCCAAAATCCTGTTTTAAACCTCATTAACAAAGCATATAATGACTTTTTGGACTCTAAAATTGTTTTAAAAGATCTAAAACATTGACGGCAACGTAAATAGAGAGAGAAACAATTTTCGGACGCCGAGCCATCGCTGTCGTGGTGGGGGAAGAGCTCGAGCGGTGATAAAGGGGAGCGGCAAGGTAGAAAGAGTCAAGGTAAATAGAGGCGACTGTAATAAATTTCTCTTGATATAATGTTCCGAGGAGAGAACTCGACTTATGAAATTTTAAAGGATATCAATATAATTTGAACTTTTTGAAGACTTACTTTACTTTTTAGATTCATACTCCTCTCAATAATAGAACATTGCTGAGTTACTAATGTGCTATAGTAATACGATGCGCTTTCTAGCCGTACTCAATAAAAAAGGATTTTCAAAAAATACGCGCAGGTAACCTTTGTAATCTACCGGTTACAAATCCGGAACACTACTGTCTGATCTAACCTGCAAGCGAAAGAATTTCACATCGCAGTCTATACAAACTTCGCGGACTTGTTGAAGATTTTCTTTCGGGAATGCCTGAAAAACGCATCTTCTTTTTTAAGCATATTATTAGTTTGGGAATGACCCATCACTGGGAAGGGTATGAATTCAAACAAGATTTTAGAAGCAACACAAAAAAAATTTCAATTTCGATTGGAACATCTTATTTGGCGTAGAGAATATGTAGAGACATTTTGTTTTTGCTAGAAACGTACTTTCTTTCAGCTTTCGACCATGATAAAAAGTTCAATTTTCAATTTGAAACAAACGAATCGAAAAAAAAAGTTTCATTGAAAATATCATTAGGTTTCCTGGCTTTTTACCTGGCTACCCTTTGCTTTATTTTTTAAGTAAGCATAATTTAGACTAAGACTGAAAAATATTCGCTTCCACTCTAACTCGATGTACTTTCTGGTTCACAATTTCTTACAAATTCCGTATCAATAGGAAATGTTTTTCGAATCCCATTTTTCATAGCACAGATATTCTGGATTCCCCGGAGTGAATTGAGATTAATTAATGAACAAATAACGTTCTTAAAATTATAGATATATTATAATATCATATTCACCAATAGAATGAAGGATGGCTATCAAAGTAAAGACCAGAGTATAAACGATCCCCATTTTTTGAAATAAGGAAAAAAACTGGTTACTGCTTCAACGAAAAATTTAGTTAAAACTGTAGCTAGTGCTTATTATTCTGCTACATTAAATGGATCCTATATTCATTATCGCATAAATTGTATTTAACCTTGTCGTTCTAAGATAATTATATCCATATTCAATTAGTCAGAGGCTTTATTAATTTAGGAACAATAAAGCGATTCTTTTTAGATAACGCTACGATAATAATCTGACTGCTGATAATACAATTTCTAGTGAAATTTAAAATAAGTTATGTTTTATTTAAAAAAATTGATTTTCAATTGTGAATATTTCAAAATATGTCCAAAAATAATTTGGATGAATTTAGGACAATTTTTTTGAGTTTTGCATGATTTTAAAAACGCTTAGGAAACTTTGAAATATTCTGAAAGATAGTTAGAAGTTTTGAAAGGATTCACAAATAATCATTAACCTCTTGAGTAGATTTAAAAAAATTTTAAATAAAATGTAGATTGTTCAAGATTTCGAAAAAAGAAACTTTCTAAGAGTTTCGAATTGTTTCAAGACAATGTTTTCCGGAAAAAGAAATTCCGTATTTTTTTCTAAATTTCTTAACATTAACCCGTGCCCCCAGACATTTGAAATTAACAAATTTATTTATTAGCTGCGTCATTAATTCTAGAAAATAGTGACCTTTCAAGATTTACGGGGGGAAAATGGTTTAAATAAATGAAAATTGTTCATGCAATTGCCAAATTTCTTGAAAATAATTATTTAGTTTGAAAAAGTTGAAAAATTCGATGTAATTTTGAAGGCCTTGTTTCATTATTTCGACTTAGAATGCTTCCAGGTTGATATTAGTTGCATATAGCATTAATCAATTCTGAACAATTTTATTTGCGACGAGAATTTTAGCTATTTTGTTTTTCGTAAAATTATAATAGTTTGACCTACTATTTACTTAGAAGCTGATTTTAAATGAATTACACTGATGTAAGAATTGTCTCATGTGCAGGTGTAATACAGCTAATAACGTAATGTAATTACATTTTTTTCTTAAAAGTTTAATTTTGTCCTCACTGCCTTAGAGGGGTATCCCCAAAAAGAAAATTATTATAGGTAAATCATTATAAGCCAATAATAACTTTCCTAACAAAATAGCTTCGCGAGGGAATGAAAAGGAACTTTTTTTTCTGAAAAGACTTTGCTGGGGCATCGACGAAAGATTGAAGCTTTGGGAACCATAATACATTTTTTATTATTATTTTTCATTACAAGTTGCTTGTGACATTTTCAGACGAGATCGTATCACAAACAATTTTATATTTCATTGTTTTATTTTTTTGTAATTGAATTAATGGTGTGGAGGATTGTGGTTTACAAGCACCACTCTGTAATTAAACTTGATTTTTCGCATGCGGCCTACTGGAGCTTCCCTTATTTCATCTATAGTCAATAGGGTAATCTTGCCGCTTTCCATATTTAGTTTTGCCCGTCCTTTACCGTGAGTGCGAGGATTATATGTATATATTCCAGCAAAAGTATTGCTACTCGCTAATATTGCGAAGACGTCACCATCGAATGCTGATAATACAATTTGTTCCTGGATTGGCATGGGCACATAGACATTCTTTCCTTCAAATAATTGAATTGGTTTATCTGCAGAAAAAGTGTATCTTCGAAGTTCGAATTGCCGGTTCAGATTCATATTGGGAATGAGCCGCATAAATTGAAGTTGGTCAAGTTTATATCCAGCTATGTCAGAAAAAGGAAGAGTAGTTGGTGGAGCTGTAGTCCTGGCTGGAGACCTGGATCTGGCACGAAGAGACGGCTCGGCAGAAGAAGACCTGATCAGAGAATGGAGTCTGGCAGGAGAAACTGGCCTGGCAGGAGAATGTTGTATGCCAGAAGAAGAAGATTGGATGCCACGAGGAACACCAGGGATAGGGGCGCCATTGGGTAGACAGTCAAATTGCGAACTTAATACTGCAAGAAGAAACAGCTAGGATTAATTTTTTTTTTTTTTAAATATGATGAACAACTTGTAGTAAAATGACGAGGGAAGGGTGAGAACATAGAGAAAAGATTGCCCTGTGAAATTTATCAAAAGCTGGACTAGAAATTAGGTCTTGTCAAGTAATGTTATTAAACTAGTTAAGTAATATTATTCGGGGAGGATCCATGAAAAGTTTTGTATACTATATTTCATTTACAGATTTTAATACGCTTTTATACACTAATGAAGTGAAATTCCGAGAGAACAGACCAAATTTGCGCAGCCGGTGTACTGTATGATATATTTCGCTATTAACTTCTTACTTGGTATGTACTGTATCACAAAAAAGTTAGAATTTTTATATATTTTTAAAGCTAGTAATCTAATTTTAGAATTTTTTCTAGAATTCGCCCTGGTGACATGCTATCTAGATGAAAATTTTCATATTCATTCTGTTTGAGACAGAATTCGGATTGCGTCAGATCAATATTTATTTGCGAAAAGCTTAAAAACGTTTTTAAAATGATACATATATTACTGTAGTATTATATTCAACGATTGAATCCCCATTTTTTAAAATTAGGGAAAAAACTGTTTACTGCGTTATAAAGAACTTTGTTAGAAGTGCGACATTGGGAAACATAAAGCGATTTTGGTAAGGGACATGCCACCAAATTTCATTTATTTAAAAATATTTCTATTATCGTCAAAAAGGAATCTGATGATTTATATTGGAAAATATTTTAAAACTTGCAACGATTTCCGGAAACTAAAACCTTTCTTTATTTCGTTTGAGCTTCTAAAAGTCCGAAATATCTTTCATACCAATTTGAATTTTTCTTCAAAGTTAAAATCCTGTTGTATTATTATATTATATTCACCAATAGAATTTAGGATGACAATACAGGTAAAGGCCACAGTATGAACGATCCTCATTTTATTCAATTTGGAAGAAAACTCATTAATGCGTTAATAAAGAATCTGGTTAAAAGTGTAACTAGTGCTCATTCGATTGCTGCATTAGATCTATGCTATAGTCGTTATGGCGCAGATAATAGATAAGCTTGCCCTTCGGACATATTCATATTTATATTTGATCAATCATTCCAATTTGGTTGCGTCAACTGAGGTTACTTTGGGAGAATAAAGCGATTTTTTTTAATAGCGAATTCTAAATATTTCAAAATATGTCTCAAAAGAATTTTGATGATTTTAAGACATTTTTTACAGGATCTTAAAAATGTTCAGGAAAGTGTTAAAATATTTAAAAATATATTGAGAAGTTTTCGCAGTTTTGAAAACATTTATGAATAATTTAAATCTTCAGAAGATTTCAATAAATTTAACATAAAATATAGATTATTGAAGATTTCGGAAAAGGAGGCCTTTTAAGAATTTCGATTCGTTTCAAGACATTAACAAAACATTCTTCAGATTCCTGGGAAAATTTCAAATGATTTTTTATTTGGTTATAAATATAATTATTTTGTTGAAAATGCAACTATTTTGCCCCGGACTTTTGAAATTAACATGGGGTTCCAATTTGGAAAATCTAATAATGAATGTTCAAGGAATAACTTTGACTCAATAACTTTCAATTTCGACTGCCCCCACCCGATAACCCTTATAATGTGCCTTATGTGTTCCTACTTTCGACAGCGTATAATAAAAATTCTTAAGAGGGTTTTCCAATTTCGAGGTTTCAAAAAATCGATTTTTGCATATTTCGAATCCAGAAGTTATTAGAATCGTGCCCTATAAATATTTGCCCCTAAAATTATTTGGAATATCGGCTTATTTTTCGTAATTATTCGGCAGACATATCCCTAGTTTAGGGCACAAGCTTTTTCAAAAGTATATCTTTTTTTAATTTTTACAGCCTTCATAAGATCAAAAAAATAGTCCGAAAAAAATTTTTTCTGTCAAAAAAGTCGACCATTTTGAGAGATTTCGAAAATTTCAAAAACCCTCTGTCTTGTCCTAACCAATGTAATCACAATTAAAGCCCAATTTCACTTTTTTTTTGTTTCCGGCGATTCAAATAGTCGAAACCTTACCACCCATTCGACAATGACATTTTTGCAGAGGCGAGGTCAAGGACGATCCAAAGTCGCGGGTGTGTGAACAATTTTTCTTAAACGTCATTTTATTGGAGTCGGAGAATGTATCCCTAAATAGAAAAAAAAATGTTTTTAGTTATCATATGTAGTTTCTTTGCAGTAAATTTCCAAAAATAGGCTTAAAATCATGGCCCGAAATTAGAAGACCCCCTTAAAAGTGGAATTTTTTCCTATCTAAATTCTGGCCATCCTCCACAAAAGAAAATTATTATAGGTAAATTCTTATCAAAATATAACTTTCTCAACAAAATATTTTCCTGATTGGATGAGACAGAACTTTTTTGATTATTTTTAGGAAAGTACTAGCTGGGACATTAACATAACAATGAAGATTTGGGAACCATGATACATAGACTTTTTATTCTTATTTGTAATGACAAGCTGCTTGCGGCATTTTTAGCCGATTTCGAATCACAAGCAATTTTATATTTCATTGTTTTATTTTTGTTTGTAATTGAATTAATGGTATGGAGGATTGTGGTTTATAAGCACCACTTTGAAATACATTGAGATTGGGCGCTGGATGCCTACTGGAACTGCCTTCATTTCATCTTTAGTCAATATAGTAATCGTGCCACTCTCGATGTTTATCTTTGCCCGTCCTTTATGTCGAGTGCGATCAGTATGTGTGTATATTCCAGCAAGATGATTATTACCCTTAAGTATTGCAAAGACGTCACCATCAAATGTTGATAATACAATTTGTTCTTGTGTTGGCATGGGCACAAAGACATTCTTTCCTTCAAATAATTGAATTGGTTTATCCGCAGCAAAAGTGTATCTTCGAAGTTCGAATCGCAGGTTCGAATTGTTATTGGGAATAAGCCGAATTAATTGAAATTGGCCAAGTGCATATCCAAGTATGTCAGAAGAGGGAAGTGCGGTTGGTGAAGCTATGAACCTGGTAGGAGACCTGGACCTAGCATAAAGAGACATGTCTATGAGCTCTACTTTAAAATGTTTATCGATTGGGCGAAAGCTGCCTACTGGAACTTCCCTGATTTCATCTATGGTCAAAAGAGTAATCGTTCCGTTTCCCATGTTTATTTTTACCCGTCCTTTAGTACGAATACTAGGACTATATGCATATATTCCAGCAAGATAACTACTACTCTCCAGTATTGCAAATACGTCACCATCAAATGTTGATAATACAATTTGTTTTTGGGTTGGCATGGGCAAATAGAGATTATGTGCTTCGAGTAATTGAATTGATCCATCCGCAGGAAAAGTATATCTTCGAAATTCGAATCGCCGGTTTGGATTTTCATCGGGAATGAGCCGAATGAATTGAAGTTGGTCAAGTCCAAATCCAAGTACGTGAGAAAAAGGAAGCGTGGTTGGTGGAGTTATAAACTTGGTAGGAGACCTGGACCTGGAATGAAGAGGAGGCTCTGCAGAAGGAAGACATTGGGCAAGAGAATTTTGTATGTCAGAAGAAGAAGAAGTAGCAGAAGAAGAAGATGGAACGCCACGAGGAACACCAGGAATAGGGGCCCCATTAGGTAGACAGTCGAACTGCGAACTTAACTCTGCAAGAAGAAACAGCTAGGATTAGTTTTTTTTAAGCATGTTGATATATTATGAACTCTTTGCGGCAAAATTACAAGGAAAGATTGAGGGCATTGAGGATTTATTGCCCTGGGAAATTTAATAAAAGCTGAACTGGAAATACTCAATATTATTCGAAAACGATCCTGTATATATTTTATTGGGTATGTTTTTTACAGAATGTAATTCGCTTTGATACACAAATTCAGTGTAATTCCGAAAAAACAAAAAACACTTTGCGCAGCCGTTATACAGTATTTATATCGCTCTTAACTTCTGACTTAGTATGTACAAATTTTATTGAAAAAGGGTCGAATTTACTTATCATAAAGTTAAAGAAATCAAAAGAATCAGTGTGATTATTGCATAAATCATCCATCATCTTACAAACATCCTGCACTGTGAAATTGTAAACTTAGAACTCATTCCGATTAACTTTAGCTATATGTTAAAGTATAGACCCGTATAGTCTCCTTTTTTAAATCAAAGTCATTTTGTCTATCTTAAATTCACAAAGCGCATCACTTGTAGCCCAGTGGGCATCTATTACTAAAGTAGGATGGTGCTCATCCTCATTCACCATTGTATCTGAAATGGTTTTTAATGTACACATAGTGTTCGCAAAAAGTAAGTCTAAACATCTTTCGTGTTTATTCAAAATTTAATTGTATTGAGTTAAATCCATAGCTTTAGCATGTTCACCTAGTTTTTCCATCCTAATATTTGAGAGGATACCTTGAGAAGAATGATTGTAGTTTCTCATATTGAAATCTTCAGCAGTAATAAATTTCACCTGATATAATGACCTGAGGTGTTAACTACTCGATTTATGAAATTTCAAAGGATATCAAGATATTTTAAAAGATTTCGAAGAAGTTAAAGGTATTTCAAAACATTTTGAAGATTTCTGAATAGTTTACGAGCTTTGCCGAACTGCTAATGTGCTAAAATAATACGATGCGCTTTTCAGCCATTCTCAATAAAAAAGGCTTTTTAAAAAATACGCGCAGGTAACCTTTATTACCTTCCGGTTACAAATCCGGAGCGCTACCATCTGATCTGACCGGCGATCTTTCGGGAATGCCTGAAAACGCATGTTATTATTTAATAACATTATTAGTTCAGGAATGACCCATCACTGGCAAAGGGATGAATTCAAACAAAATTTTAGAGGCTACACAACAAAAATTTCAACTTTGATTGGAGCATGTTATTTGGTCCAGAAAATATGTAGAGAGATATTTTGGTTTTGCTAGAGGCGTACCTTCTTTCAGCTTCCGACAATGATAAAAAGTTCATCGACAAGAATCGAGACAAAAAAGTGAGAATTTTCTTTAGGACCGCATGGCAAACTTACAGAAACTAAACTAAAGAATGAGATTATAAAAAAATCCCTTCGTCAGTATGTGTGTTAGAATTTTTTCTATATTTCAGCTAATAATCTAATTTTCAAAAATTTTTGGGATTTGGACTTTACGGCATGTGACCCAGGTGAAAATATTTGCGTGGACTTCCACGCCGATATTTTTACCTTTCTACCCTTTGTTTTTCTTTTGAGAAAGCACGATTTCGACTAAGCCCGAAAAATGTTCGCTTGCGCTTCAGCTCAATGTACTTTCTGGTTCACAAACTCTCACAAATTCCGTATCAATAGGAAATGTTTTTCGAATCCCATTTTTCATAGCACAGACATTCTGGATTCCCCGGAATGAATTTAGAATAAATAATGAATGAATGAAGTTCCTAAAATTATAGAATTATTGTAATATTATATTCACCTATAGAATGAAGGATGGCTATCAAAGTAAAGAGCAGTGTATAAACGATCCCCATTTTTTTGCAATTAGGAAAAAACTGGTTACTGCGTTAACAAAGAATTCCGTTCAAAGTGTAACTAGTGCTCATTATATTGCTTCATTCAATGAATGCTATAGTCATCTCATAAATCGTATTGAAGCTTGTCTTGATGAAATATTTATATTTCGTAAATCAGTCAAATTTAGTTATCTCATCTGAGGCTGCTTTGACAAATATAAAGTGATTTTATCTAATACCGCTACGATATATGGTATTTTTGAAAAAAGAACAGATTATTTTTCCCGAAAAATTTAGAACATACGAAAATGTTATTCATTGAAAAAAATGTCGATGGCATTTATTTAAAAACATTTCCAAATATTTCCATAATCGTCAAAAAAAAGAATCTGAAAGGTTTCAAGGTAATTTTGGTAATATTTGGAAATATTTTGAAACTATGCTTTATACTATATTTTTAAATTATACTGATTTAAATTTTTCCTAAAATTTGTGCAAATCAAACGATTTAGTGTGAATATTGCGCAAATCATTCATCATCTTCTTATTCTAGCACATTGTCAGTTTAGGAATGACCCATTTCCGGGAAGAGTATGAATCCAAAAAAAATTTTAGCAGCACAACAAAAATTTCAACTTGCATTGGAACATGTTATTTCGTTCAGAAGATATGCAGGGAGAAATTTTGTTTTCTCTCGAAGCGCACTTTCGTTCAACTTTCGACAATGATAACAAATTTCATTTTCAATTTAAAAAAAAGTGAGAATCCGCGTTGAGAAAAAACTTTGATTAAAAAATATTAGTGGGTCTAGAAAATGGAGGGGAGGTTTTATTTCGCTCGAGGAGTACGTTTAAGCAGGTAATAAAAAACCAAATTTTAAATCTCAAAAAAAGTTAAAATTTTCTTTAGGCTCTTATGAAAACCTTACAAAAAAACTGAAAATTGAGACTATACAAAAATCCCTTCTTCAGTATGTGTGTTGGACGTGGACTTCCATGGGAAAATTTAACCTGGCTACCCTTTAATTTATTTTTTTATGTTAGCATGATTGAATTCCATTTTTTAGAACACATAAATTCTGGATTCCCCCAGAGTGAATTAGGATTAAATTCGTATTCATTTCGGACATTCATTCATTTAAGGATGACCTTTAAGGTGAAGAGCCGAGTATAAACGATCCCCATTTTTTTGAAATAAGGGAAAAACTCGTTACTGCTTCAACGAAGAATTTAAAATATTATTTATTGAAAAACAAATCCCCATAAATGTGAAAAATATGGTGAGGAACATTTCGTTCAAGCTTCTAAAAGTCCGCAATATCTTTTAAACTTATTGGAATTTGTCCTAAAATTCGTTTAAATCCTGCTTCATAAAAAAAATTTCTTTGAAACTTTATAGATTCTTCTCATGGATTATAAAAGGCCTAAAGTCTAATTTAAGCTTGAATTTCATAATCTTTTAACAAATAAATATTCATTTATTATTTTATTTTGTAAGTTGCAATCGGAACACAATGCGAATTAAGTAGACATTTTTTTATTCGCGTAAAGCGTGGAAACATTTTTAAAATTATAGATAAATTATAGTATTATATTCACCAAAAGAATTAATGATGACCATCACGGTAAAGACCAGAGTATAACCGATCCTCATTTTTTGCAATTATGGGAAAAACTGATTATTGCAATAATACAAAATTTGCTTGAGAGTATATATATATATATATATATATATATATAATTTAAAAAAAAAGTTAAACAACGACCGCAGAGTCTGAGAGCAACTGCCATCTAAAAAATGACACCGGCTGAATCGTTATTTGAATAAATCTGAATTAATCTGAATCGTTATCTCATCAAGGATAAGCATCGAATTTGTCCTTCTGAAATAATCATATTTAAATTTCCTGAGTCATTACAAGGACAGAAGTTTGGTTTGATTTAACAATAATTTAAATCTTGTGAAAATTTAAAAAATTTTTAAATAAAATGTAGATTTTTTAAGATTTCAAAAAAAGTTTCAAATTCAATTAATTTATCGAAAATGCAACTATTGCAGCTATTTTCGATTCAAAATTAAAATCTTTTTGTGTTGAAATATTGGGTATTACATTTTTCATGGAGAATTAATTTGTTTTGGTTGAAAAATCAACTACTTTGTTCAAAGTTGAACTACTTTGTAAAAAATTCATTTTCTGGCGGAACTTTTTATATTTTTTTCTGAAAAGAAACTATCTGAGGCATTAATATAACAGTGAAGCTTTGGGAACCATTACACATAGACATTTTATTATTATTCGCAAAAACAAGTTGCTTGTAACATTTTCTGACGAGTTCGAATCAGAAACAATATTATATATGAGTTTTTCATTTTGTTCTAATTGAATTAAATTATGTGGTGTAAAATCTCTACTTTGAAATACATTTCGATTGGGCGATAGATGCCTACTGGAACTTCCCTGACTTCATCTTTGGTCAATTCAGTAATCGTGCCACTTTCCATGTTTATCTTTGCCCGTATTTTATGTCGAGTGCAATGAATGGATGTATATATGCCCGCAAGATAATCACTGCTCTTAAATATTGCAAAGACGTCACCATCAAATGTTGACAATACAATTTGTTCCTGGTTTGGCATGGGCCTATAGAGTTTCGGTCCTGCAAGTAATTGAATTCGTTTATCCACAGGAAAAGTGTATCTTCTAATTTCGAATCGCCGGTTTGGATTTCTTTCGGGAATAAGCCGAATAAATTGAAGTTGGTCAAGTGCATATCCAAGTATGTCAGAAAAAGGAAGCGTGGTTGGTGAAGCTATGGCCCTGGTTGGAGATCTGGACCTGGCACGAAGAGTCCTGTGTACGAGCTCCACTTTAAAATGCTTAACGATTGGACGATACCAGCCTACTGGAACTTCCCTGATTTCATCTGTGGTTAATAGGCTAATCGTGCCGCTTTCCATGTTTATTTTTGCACGTCCTTTATGTCGAGTGCGAGGATTATGTGCATATATTCCACCAAGATGATCGCTACTCTCTAATATTGCAGAGACGTCACCATCAAATGTTGATAATACAATTTGTTCTTGGGTTGGCATGGGCACAAAGCGAGTCGGTGTTCCGAGTATGTGAATTTCTTTATCAGCAGGAAAAGTGTATCTCCGAAGTTCGAATAGCCGGTTGGGATTTTTATTAGGACTAATACGAATAAATTGAAGTTGGTCAAGTCCAAATCCAAGTATGTGAGAAAAAGGAAGCTTGGTTGGTGGAGCTATAAACCTGGTAGGAGACCTGGACCTGGCAGGAGGAGTTATGGCAGGAGGAGACCTGGACCTGGCACGAAGAGACGGCTCGGCAGAAGGAAGACACCAGGTGAAAGAATGTTGTATTTCACAAGAAGAAGATTGGATGCCACGAGGAACACCAGGAATAGGGGCGCCATTAGGTAGACAGTCGAACTGCGAACTTAACTCTGCAAGACGAAATATCTAGGATTAATTATTTTTAAGTATATTGATATATGATGAACTGTTTGTGGCAAAATTACGGCAAAAGATTGAACGCATTGAGAAAAGATTGCCCTGGGAAATTTATTAATAGCTGGACTAGAAGTACTTAAGTAATATTTTTGGAAAAGGATCCTGTAAATATTTTGTTTAGTATGTTTTTCTCAAGAGTGTAATACGGTTTTATCGCTTTCACCTTCTGACTTAGTATGTACAAATTTTATGAAAAATTCGTTGAAATTAGTCATTGTAAAGTTAAACAAACCAAATGATTCAGTGTCTCGTCGATGATAATATACACATACGAAGATTAAAAATACCTCAAAGAAATAATTAATTGATCATAACATCTCACAGGACAAGATATACTTACTACAGTCAGGAGAATTGCTTCCGGTAACCTGCGGTATCACTTTTAGTAGGAATTAAGGTCAGATATTAATTTTACAAATATGTTTTGTTTTAGAAAAATATATCCACAAAAAAGAAAGAGATTGTTCGAAATATGATTCTCTCTAATGTTTATTTATTATTCGTTCATAAATAAAAAGGCAACATCACTAAGTGAAAAGTGGACAAAAAGTTAATCATTTCAGGAAAAATGTCCGCTGCACTTTAACTCAGTGTACTTTCTAGTTCAGAAATTCCGACAAATTCCGTATCCATGGGAAATTTTTTTCGAATCCCACTTTTTTATAACACAGACATTTTAGATTCCCTCGGAATGAATTAAGATTAAATTCGTATTCGTTTCGGACAAACTCGTATAGAGTGTGGAAAATAATTCGGGTTACGCCGGACGAATTGTTATTTGCTCAAAATTTGAGAACGTTCATATAATTATAGATATAATATTATATTCACCAATAGAATGAAGGATGGCTATCAAGTTAAAGACGAGAGTATAAACGAGCCCCATTTTTTGAAATAAGGGAAAAAACTTGTTACTGCTTCAATGAAGAATTTAGTTAAAAGGGTAACTAGTGCTCATTCTATTACTTTATCAAATGGATCCTATAGTCGTTATCTCATAAATTTTATTGAAGCTTATCATTCTGAGATAATTATATTTATATTTCATTAGTCAGTCTAAGCAAAGAAGTTTGATATAATTATCTAAAACAATTTTGAATTTGATAAGGTTTTCTTTCTTTCGTCTTACATCATTTTATTTTCAACGTTTCGGCTCTCAATTCAGACGCAAACAAGTCAATTTCATTTAAATAATTTACATGATAAAGTTTCACCTAAATTTCAAAAAACTAAATTGATATTTCAAAATAAATGCTTAAATTGTGAAGTAGGAAGTAACCTATGTGTTTTCTTTTTACATGAGCGTATTGACAGCCGAAACGTTGAAAATAATAACAATTTTTTTCAACAACTAGAATCGTTTCATTCTGTTTGTTTTAATTGGATCGAAAGACCGAAGAAATAAAACCTTATTTCATTTGCAAATAAGTTTGGTTACCTCGACGCAGGCTAATTTAGGAATAATAAAGCAGTTTTTTCGAGTATCGCTACGATAATAATCTGACTACTTAAGATTTTTTTTTTAAATCTTCAGTAGTCAGATTATTATCGTAGCGATGCTAAAAAAAACGCTGTATTATTCCTAAATTAGCCTGTGTTGAGGTAACCCAACTTGTTCGAAAATTTAATAAGGTTTTATTTCTTTGGTCTTTTCCGTAAAATTATGATACTTTTACCTACTATTTACTTAATAAACGGTTTTTAATTGAATTATACTTGCGTAAGAGTTGTCTGATTTCCAGGTGTAATACCAGAAATGATATAGTAGTCGGACTTTTGACGGCGTATAATAAAAAGGATTAGTACAGTTAATTAACTCATTTTATTAAAATTTTTCTTAACAGTGGAATTTTTTCCTATCTACCTTCGCGACATCTCTCACAAAAGAAAATTTTTATAGGAGAATTATTATAAAAATATAATAACTTTCCTAGAAAAATATTTTCCTGATGCAATGAGACGGAACTTTTTTATTTTTTTCTGAAAGAGATTGCTTGGGTATTGACGCAAGATAGAATCCTTAGAACACAAACAACACTTTCATATCTTATTGTTTTTTTTGTAATTGAATTAATGGTATAGAGGATTGTGGTTTACAAGCACCACCTTGAAATTCATTAATATTGGGTGGTGACTGCCTACTGGAACTTCCTTTACTTCATCTGGTGTCAATAGGGTAATCGTGCCGCTTTCTATATTTATTTTTGCCCGTCTTTTAGAGCGAATGCGAGAATTATATGTATATATTCCAGCAAGATGGTTACTACTTGTCAATATTGCAAAGACATCACCGTAGAATGTTGATAATACAATTTGCTCTTTGTTTGACATTGGCACAAAGAGATTAGGTGCTTCGAGTAAATAAATTGGTTTATCTACCGGAAAAGTGTATCTTCGAAGTTCGAATCGCCGGTTCGGATTCCTTTCGGGATCGAGCCGAATAAATTCAAGGGTGTCAAGTTTATATCCAGCTATGTCAGAAAAAGGAAGCGCAGTTGATGGAGACCTGGCTGGAGACCTGGATCTGTAACGAAGAGGCGGCTCAGCAGAAGAAGACCTAATCGGAGAATGGAGTCTGGCAGGAGGAACTGGCCTGGCAGGAGAATGCTGTATGTCAGACGAAGAAGAAAAAGAAGATTGGACGCCACGAGGAACACCAGGAATAGGGGCGCCGTTAGGTAGACAGTCGAACTGCGAACTTAACTCTGCAAGAAGAAACAGCTAGGATTAAATTTTTTTGTAACCTTTTGATGTATGATGAACTGCTTTTTGCAAAATTCCTCAAGTAATATTATTCGGAAAGGATCCTGAAAATATTTTGTTTACCATGTTCTTTTGCAGAATATAATCCGCTTTTATACGCCAATTCAGCTTAATTTCAAGATAACAAAAAAAAAAATTCGCGCAGATGTTATACAGTAGTACATCGCTTTTACCTTCTGACTTAGTATGTACAAATTTGATTAAATACGTGTTGAATTTACTCATCGTAAAGTCGAACAAATCAAACTATTCAGTGTGAGTGTTGCACAAACCATCCATCATCCTACACATATCCTGCGCTGGAAAATTGTAAACGTACAACTGGTTCAAATTAAGTTTAGCTATGTTGAAGTATAGTCCCCTATAGTCTCCCTTTCTAAACCAAAGCAATTTTACCTATCTTAAATTTACAAAGCGCATAATTTAAAACGCAGTTGCCTTCTATTACTAAAGTCGGATGGCGCTCATCCTCATTAAATATTGTAGCTGAAGTGGTTTTTACCGTACTCATAGTGTTCCCATAAAATAAGTGTAAACATCTTTCATGTTATTTCATGTTATTTATACCTGGCTACCCTTTGTTTCATTTTTTAAGAAAGCATATTATTTGGACTAAGACCGAAAAATGTTCGCTTGCACTTTAACTCGATGTACTTTCTGATTCACAAATTCCGTATCAGTAGGAAATGTTTTTCGAATCCCATTTTTTATAACAGATATTCTGGATTCCCCGGAATGAATTAAGATTAAATAATGAATGAAGTTCTTAAAATTATAGATATATTATGATAATATATTCACCAATAGAATTAAGAATGGCTACCAAGGTAAAGACCAGAGTATATACGATCCCCATTTTTTTGAAATTAGGAAAAAACTGGTTACTGCGTTAACAAAGAATTTTGTTCAATGTGTAACTAGTGCTCATTCTATTGCTTCATCGAATGGATCCTATACTCATTATCTCATAAATTGTACTTAAGTATGTCCTTCTGGGATATTCATATTTATATTTCGTAAATCAGTCAGATTTATAGTTACCTCAACTGAGGCTGCTTTAGGAAACATAAAAGGATTTTCTCTAATAGCGCTACGATATATGGTATTTTTGAAAAAGAGAACAGATTATTTTTCTCGAAAAAAATCTAAAACATACCAAAATATTATTTATTGAAAAAATATATCCCCTTAAAGTGAAAAATATGATAAAGGACGATGGCATTAATTTAAACACATTTCAAAATATTTCTATAATCGTACAAAAAAGAATCTGAAAGATTTTGAGGCAACTTTTTTAATATTAGGGGATATTTTGAAACTATACTTTATACCATATTTTTAAATTACACTGGTTGGAATTTTTTCTCAAATTTGTTCAAATCCTGTTTCATAAAAAAAAGCTTCTGCACAATTTTATAGATTCTTTCTTATAAGTTGTATAATGCCTAGAATCTAATTTGAGGTGGAATGAAAAATCTTTTAACAAATAAACAGTTATTATTTTATTTTTTGCAATTCGAACAGAATGCGAATTTCGTGGGACAAATTGCTATTGCCGGAAAGTTTAAAAAGGTTTTTAAACTTATCGATATATTATAGTATTTTGTACAATTAGGGCAAAAACGGATTACTTCGCTAATAAAAAATCTTGTTGAAAGTGTAACCAGTGATCATTTAATTGCTTCATGAAATGTATAAAAAAAGTCGTTATGACGTAGATAATAGATAAGCGAATCCTTCAGAGAAATTCATATTTATATTTCATAAGCTCGTTCATAAATCAGTCTAATTTGGTTATTTCAACTGAGGCTGGTTTGGGAAACATTAAGCGATTTTTTTAAATAGCGCTACGATAAAAATTTTACTGCCGACAATGAGATTTGTCGGAAAATTTTTAAAATTTCAGTGTTCATTTGAAAAGATTAATATTCAGTTCTAAATATTTCAAAATATGTTTCAAAAGATTTTTGATGATTTTAAAACAAATTTTCAAAAATTTTACATCATTTTTAGAAGGTTTGGGGAAACATTGAAATATTTCAAAAGCTATTTAGAGGTTTTCAGAAGTTTTGAAAAGATTCAAGAATAATTAAAATCTTCAGAAGATTTCAAAAATTTTTTAATAAAATTCAGGTTTTTGAAGATTCCGGAAAAAAAGCCTTTTACTAATTTTCAATGGTCTCAGGATATTAAAAAAATGTTCTTAAGATTCCTGTGCTAAATTTAAAAAAAAAATCAAATTTCACTTGACTTAGTCCGTGGCTATGATGAAAAACCGGGTTCGCCCGAGAACAATTTCGAACAAAAAATAATAATAAATAACCATCTGTAACCATCTTAAGCCTGAGACATTAATTCTATAAATAATAATTATATATGATATAATATTAAATAGCATTGATATTTTTTCGTTTGGTGTAATTGATCATTATTCAAACAATTATTTTTATGTGTGAATCAAAAAATGTTACTTGCACCGTTTCATTAACTGCGTCATTGATTCTAGATAATAGTAACCCTTAAAGATTTACTAGGGAAAAATGGTTCAAACAAATGAAAATTGTTCAAATATTTTTCAAATATCGTGATAATAATTAACTAATTTCAACTATTTGAAAAAATTATATCTAGTTTTAAAGACCTTCTTTTATTATTTCGACATGTTCCACAAAATAAAATTATAATAGGAAAATCATTAAAAGCTTATAATAACTTTCCTAACGAAATATTTTTGTGAGGGAATGGAATGGAACTTTTTTTTTTCTAAAAAAAACTTGCTGGGGCATTAACGAGATACTGAAGCCTTCGAAATTATAATACAAAGACTTTATTATTATTTGTAATGGCAAGTTGCTTGTGACATTTTCAGACGATGTCGGATCACAATTTTATATTTTATTGTTTTATTTTTTTTGTAAGTGAATTAATGATTTAGAGGATTGTGGTTTACAAGCACCACTTTAAAATACATTAAGATTTGGCGCTGGATGCCAACTTGAACTTCCCTTCTTTCATCTGCGGTCAATGCCGTTATCGTGTTACTTTCCATGTTTATTTTTACCCGTACTCGAGAGTGAGCGCGAGAATTATATGTATATATTCCAACGAGATGATTTCTACTCGCCAATATTGCAAAGACGTCACCATCCGATGTTGATAATACAATTTGTTCTTGGGTTGGAATGGACACATAGATATTCTTTCCTTTATATGTTCGAATTGGATTACCCGCAGGAAAAGTGTATTTCCGAAATTCGAAACTCCCGTGCCGATTCTTATAGGAAGTGAGTCGAATAAATTGCAGTTGGTCAAGTCGATATCCAAGTATGGCAGAAAAAAGAAGCGTTGGTGGTGCTGTAATACTGGCAGGAGATCTGGACCTGGCACGAAGAGACGGCCTGGCAGGAGAAGACCTGACAGAAGAAGAAGAAGATGAGGTGCCACGAGAAACATCAGGAATAGGGGCGCCATTAGGTAGACAGTCAAATTGCGAACTTAACTCTGCAGGAATAAACAGTTAGGATTAATTATTTTTCAGTATGTTGATATGTCATTAACTTCTTGTGGCAAAATTACGAGGAAAGGCTAAGGATATTTGAGCACGTCAGAGCAAAAGAAAGACTCCGCAGAGCCGTGATGAAAAACGAGACAAGTACCGTTAGAAAGAGAAACTCTTACGCAGAATGACTGAAGAGTAAGACAGCGCAATGATAATTGTCTCGCTTTTCCTCTCGACTCTGCGGAGTCTTCCTTTTGCTCTGAGGTGCTCATTTATCGAAAGCAGGACTAGCAATACTCAAGTAAGATTATTCGGAAAGGATCTTGGAAAAGTTTTGTTTGATATATTTCTTTGCAGAATGTAATGCGCTTCCACACACAAATGAAGCGCAATTCCAAGACATGTTAGTATGTACAAATTTTATTGAAACGTGCAACTGATCCCAAATTAACTTTGGCTATGGTAAAGTATAGATCCCTACAGTCTCCTTTTTTAAATAAAAGTAATTTTGTCTATCTTAAATTTACAAAGCGCATCATTGGTAACCCAGTCGCCATCTATTGCTAAAGTGGAATAGCGCTCATCCTCAATTCCCATTGTATCTGATGTGGTTCTTCAAAATTTTGTTGTATTGATTCAAATCTCTATATTCAGCAAGTTCGCCTAATTTTTCCGTCCGAATGTCTGAGAGGATAATGAGAGGAAAGGAGTTTGAAGATTTCTAAATATTTTACGAAATTTGTACAGTATTCTTCGAAATACTGATTGAATTCATACTCTTCTCAGTAATAGGACATTACCGAAGTAGTAAGGGGAAATTTAACCCGGCTACCCTTTATTCTGTTTTTTATGTAAGCATGATTCTGGTTCCGACAAATTTCGTATCAATAGGGAAGGTTTTTCGAATTCCATTTTTCATAACACATATACATTCTGAATTCCCCCGGAGTGAATTAAGATTGAATTCGTATTCATTTCGGACAAAATCGTATATAGTGTAGAAAAGAATTTTGGTTCCTTCGGATAAATTGTTATTTTCGGGAAGCTTAAAAACGTTCCTAAAATTATAGATATAACATTATATTCACCAATAGAATGAAGGATGGCTATCAAGTTGAAGACCAGAGTATAGACGATCCCCATTTTTGGAAATAAGGGAAAAAACTGGTTATTGCTTTAATGAAGAATTTAGTTAAAATAGTAACTAGTGCTCATTCTATTACTTTACTATGTGAATCCTATAGTCGTTATCTAATAAATTGTGTTTAAACTTTTCCTACGGAGATATTTATATTTCGTAAATCAGTCTAATTTGATTATTTGAACTGAGGCTGGCTTAGGAAACATGAAGCGATTTTTCCTAATTGCGCTAAGTTAAAAATCTGAATTTTGACCTGAAATTTTTCAACCCTTTTACAAATATTGTGAACAGCTTTCTGAACGTGTCCAGTAAGTTTCAACTACAAAAAGTATTTTGGAAAAAAGAATTTGTTTGTTAATAAGATGATTAAATAATGTTTTCTTGTACCGAGACCACATGAAGATCTTTCACTAGATATCGTAGAGTAAAATAAACCAAACTATGTTAAAACTATTTATTTTTAAAGAAATTGTGCCCCAACAAAGGAAGTGTGCTATGCCAGTTCCCTAAAGTTTCATTTTTAAGGCAGTTGTCGTTAGTAGTGGTATTTTTGAAAAGAGAAAAGATTTTTATTTGCGTAAAGCTTAAAAACGTTTTCAAAATTATAGATATATTATAGTATTATATTCACCAAAAGAACTAAGGATGACCATCAGGGTAAATACCAGAATATAACCGATCCTCATTTTTTGCAATTACAGGGAAAAAAATGATTATTACATTAACACAAAATTTGGTTGAGAATGTGTCCAATGAGTATTCTCGTATTTTATCAGAGTATATTTACATTGTATCTGAATCGTTATCTGACGGAGTGTAAGCATCAAATTTATCCTGCGATAATTATATTTATAATTCCTAAGACATTCCAAGGACAGAAGTTTGGTTTGATTTAAAAATAACTTAAATATTGAGAAGATTTGAACAAATTTTAAGTAAACTGTAGAGTTTATTTTTCTAAAACATTCAAATTTTTAGCTTGAAAATTCAACTGTTTGTTTGAGAATGCAAATTCTAAATTTTCTTTTGTCGACAATATTGATGCCACTTTGTGGCGTGAGAGCAGACCCCCCCTCACCCCCTTAGAAAGAGGATGATATTAATTTCAGAAAATAGAATCTTTCAAGATTTACGAGGGAAAAATAGTTTAAACAGAAGAATATTTTTTAAATAATTGCTAAATATCGTCATACTCCTGTAAGAATTGTATCATTTGCAGGTATAATAACACAAATCGACTTTTGACTACGTGGAATAAAAATGTTTAGTATAGCCAATTAATTGATTTCATTAAATTTTTTCTTGATAGTGGAATTCTTTCCTATCTACCTTAGAGAGGTCTCCCCCAAAAGAAAGTTATAATAGGAAAATCATTACAAACATATAATAACTTTCCTAACGCAATATTTTCGTGAGGGAATTAAACGGAACTTGTTTTTTCTAAAGAAGACTTGCTGGCGCATTAACGAAAGATTGAAGCCCTAGAAATCATAATAGATACACTTTTTATTATTGTCCTCAATTACAAGTTGCTTGTGACATTTTCAGCGTAGACCTGATCACAAACAATTATTATTATTTTTTTTTAATTGAATTAATGGTGCGTGGGATTGTGGTTTACAAGCTCTACTCTAAAATTCATTAGGATTAGGCGATGGGCGCCTACTGGAACATCCTTGATTTCATCTGGGGTCAATGGGGTAATCATGCCGCTTTTCATGTTTATTTTTGCCCGTCCGTTAGCGCGAAAGCGATAATTAAATGTATATATTCCAGCAAGATGATTACCACCCGTCAATATTGCCAAGGCGTCACCATCGAATGTTGATAATACAATTTGTTCTTGAGTTGGCATAGGCCCAAACACATTCTTTCCTCCAAGCAGTTGAATTGGTTTATCCGCAGGAAAAGTGTATATTCGAAGCTCGAATAGCCGATTCGGATTTTTATCAGGAATGAGCCGAATAAATGGAAGTTGGTCAAGTGCATATCCAAATATGTCAGAAAAGGGAAGCATAGCTGATGGAGCTATAAACCTGGCAGGAGACATGGAACTGGCATGAAGAGGCCTGTGTACGAGCTCTACTTTAAAATGTCTAACGATTGGGCGACAGCAGCCTACTGGAACTTCCCTGATTTCATCTGTGGTTAATAGGGTAATTTCGCCGCTTTCCATGTTTATTTTTGCACGTCCATTATGTCGAGTGCGACGATTATGAGCATATAATCCAGCAAGGTGATCACTACTCTCCAATATTGCAAAGACGTCACCATCAAATGTTGATAATACAATTTGTTCTTGGGTTGGCATGGACACATAGATAGTCGGTGCTACTAGTAATTCAACTGGTTTATCCGCAGGAAATGCGTATCTCCGAAGTTCGAATAGCCGGTTGGGATTTTTATTGGGAATAAACCGAATGAATTGAAGTTGGTCAAGTCCAAATCCAAGTACGTGAGAAAAAGAAAGCGTGCTTGGTGGTGCTATAAACCTGGTAGGAGACCTGGACCTGGAATGAAGAGGAGGCTCTGCAGAAGGAAGACACCAGGTAAGAGAATGTTGTATGTCAGAAGAAGATGGGACGCCACGAAAAAATTTAGAAATAGGGGCCCCATTGGGTAGACAGTCGAACGGCGAACTTAACTCTGCAAGAAGAAACAGCTAGGATTGATTGACGAAATATTGAGGGCATTGAGGAAAGATTACTCTGCGAAATTTATTAAAAGTTTATGTGTATTTGTTGACCTAGAAAAAGCATTTGACAAGGTGGATAGCAGTAAGCTTTGGAAAGTCCTAAAAGAGTACGGAGTCAATGGATGGCTCCTACAACCAATAAAAACAATATATGCTGGTAGCAAAGCGAGCGTAATGGTAAATGGGAAAATAAGTGACTGGTTCGAGATTATGCAAGTTGATATACAAGGATGCGTTATGTCCTCATGGCTATTTATTATATTCATGGACAAGTGTCTAAGAATAGCCCTCTTCGACGAAGAAGGTGTGGATCTCGGGACAGGTAGGGTACGTGGGTTAGCGTTCGCAGATGATAAGGTTGTTATGGCAGTGTCAATCGAAGATTTGCAAGGAATGTTCAGCAAACTGAATAAAAGCATTAGGAACATGGGCCTCAAAATCAACATAAATAAAACAAAAATTATGGTGTTTGAAGGAAAGGGTGAGAAAACAATATGCAACGTTATCCTAAACGATGAGATAATAGAACAAGTTGATAAGTACGTATATCTTGGTAGCCTATACGCTAGTGACGGAAAAATAGATAGAGAGTTAGATAGACATATAAACGAGGGTAAGAAGGTTATCGGCACAGCAGGCCCCATTATCAGAAGTAAAAATATATTAAGTAAAGCTAAAAGGGTAACACATAACTCTATTAACATGAAATTTTTGCGCATGATGTGTGGTGAAACGCTGATGGACAAAGTGAGTACTGAGATAATCCCCAAAGAATGTGGTGTAGAGGAGACACTAGTTGACGTATGTGAAAGAAATTCGTGAGGATGGTTTGGGCATGCTGAAAGAATGAAAGATGAATGACTGACGAAACAAGTGTATAAAGGTAAAGTAAATGGAAGTATGCTTAGAGGCAGACCGCGGAAAGAATGTCGAGAATGTGTGCATAAGACCCTAATTCGAAGAGACATAAGAAGCCATAGAAACACAAGAGCTTGCATGAAATAATGTATGGACGGGAAGGAAGCGAGAGAGGTATGTCAAGACAGAATAGGGTGGCAACAAATAGTTTATAAAAAATGCATTAATAAACAATGAATTAGATGAAATTCATATTCATTTCGGACAAACTCGCATAGAGTTTCAAACACAATACAAAACACATCGGACGATTTGCTATTCGAGGAAAGCTCAACAAATTTCTTAAAATTATATATATATACATATTATTATATTCACCAATAGAATTAAGAATCACCGACAAGGTAAATACATGAGTATAAACGATCCTCATTTTTTTCAATTAGAGAGAAAACTGACTTGTACGTTAATCAAGAATTTCGTTAAAAGTGTATCTGATTAGTACTCTGATGTTTTATAAGGGTATTTAGCTTGTTTTTCGCATGCATTTATCTTTATATTTCATAAATCAGTTCAAGGAGAGAAATTCAATTACCTCAACAGAGGCTCATTCAGGAATGATAAAGAAATTTTTTCGCATAGCGCTACGATAAGCATCAGACTATGGAAAATTTAATTTCTGGGTGAATGTATAATAATTTATTTTTTATTTCAAAAGAATAATTTTTGATTGTGAATATTTCAAAATATGTCTGAAAATAATTTGGATGATTTTAGGACAGTTTTCTTTTCATTTTTTTATGATGTTTAAAACCCGTAGGGGAACAAATGTAAATTTTTGAGTATTTCGAAAAAAAGGCCTTCTAAGAATTTTGGTTCATGAGAAAATGTAAAATAATTTTATATTTTGAGAAATAAATTTGAGGAGAAAATTGAAAAATATTTCGAAACTTTTTCTTGTGACTATTTGTGATATTTCAGTGAAACTTCCCTCAAAATGTCATTCGATACTGAAACTTACCTCCATCCTATTTTTTAATACGAATTATAAATGGAATTTTACATGACCGCCAATCGAACAATTAATAATGAGTTAAAACTATTTGATACTAGTGTGAATTAACTTCTTTATACTTTTTTTCATTTAAGAACATTGATATATTTTGAAGAATAATTTGCACGATTAGGGGCAGTCCATAAACTCTTTTTCCCCTTTTTTTAAGGAATTCTCTTTTTTCCCTTGATTTTCAAGAAAATGCCATTTTTTGCTAAAATTGAAATTCAAAATTTGAAGAAATTGTACCAAAATACTCCAAGTTTTAATTTTTTAAATCGCAAGTCAAATAACAGTTTTCACACTATTTCCTTTTTTCCCTTTTTTCGTTGAAAAGTCTCCTATTGGTTGGAAATTTAATTTTTTGTTTGAAATGCCACTATTTTGTTAAAAAAGGATCTTTTTTCATCAAAACTTCAACTACTTGGATGAAATTTGAACCGCTTTGTTGAAAATTAATTTTTTTATTGTTGAAAATTTATCTCCATATCCAAAAAAAGTGGTGGAACGATATGTCTCGAAAGTCTCGCAATCATTGTTGTTGAAAATCGGATTGGCTTTCTATTACTCAAAGATGTTTTATAGCCTACATTAAAAGTTTTTGTAAAATAAATCGACAAATAATTTCTTTTGATAAAAAAAATTAGTGAAAAAGTTAGACGAATTTTAAAATTCGAACTTCAAATTTCTAAACATTTTAGATTGTGGTATTTCTTTTCACCGGGCATTAGCATTTTTGAATAAACATCATCAAGAATCCCAATTTCCATATCTAGATACAAGAGTTGTAAATTAGCCTTCATTTTCACAAGCGTTTCTGGGCTTCAGTGGAACAGTAGGGTGGTCCACAAATTCGCATTTTGATTTTTGGTGACCGACCTCCCCCCTCCCCCGATTTTTTTGTTTTCCGGAAAAAGAGGGAAATCATTATAAACCTATAATAACTTTCCTTACCAAACATTTTCTTGAGGGAAAGACTTTTTTATTAATATTTGTAATCACAAGTTGCTTTTTACATTTTTGAACGAGTTGGCATTACAAATAATTGTATATGTTAGTTTTTCAAGTTTTTCGAATTGAATCAATAGTGTGAAGGATTGTGATTTCGATACTGTACTCGAAAATAAAGTAAGATTGGGCGAGTGGGGCCGACTGGAGTTTCCCTGATTTCATCTGCGGTCAATGGAGTAATCGTGCCGCTTTCCATGTTTACTTTTACCCGTCCTTTACGTCGAATGCGAGCAATATATGCATATATTCCCGCAAGATGATTACTACTCGCCAAGATTGCAAAGACGTCACCATCGAATGTTGATAATGCAATTTGTTCTTGGATTGGCACGGGCACATAGACATTCTTTCCTTCAAGTAATTCAATAGGTTTATCCGCAGGAAGAACGTATCTTCGAAGTTCGAATTGCCGGTTCGGATTTTTATCGGGAATAAGCCGCATAAATGGGAATTGGTGAAGTCCATATCCAAGTATGTCAGAAAAAGGAAGCCTGGCAGGTGGAGTCATGGACCTTGCATGGACGGGAGGAGACTTGGACCTGGCACGAAGAGTAGACTCGGAAGGAGGAGTAGACCTGATCGGAGAATGAGGTCTGGCAGGAGGAATAGACCTGGCAGGAGAATTTTGTATGTCAGCAGAAGAAGAAGATGGGACGCCACGAGGAATGCCAGGAATAGGGGCGCCATTAGGCAAGCATTCGAACTGTAAACTTAACTCTGCAAAAAGAAAATGCTAGAAATAATTTTTTTTTAGTATGTTGATATATTATGAACTGCTTATGGTAAAACTGTGACGAAAGGCTTAGGACATTGAAGAAAGGTTGCCCTGGGAAAGTTATTGAAAGCTGGACTAGCAATACTCAAGCAATTTTGTTCGGGAAGGATCCTGGAAAATTTTTGTTTACCATGTTTGTTTACAGAATGTAATGCGTTCCATACACAAATGCAGCGTAATTCCGAGAGAACAAAGAAAACATTACACAGCTTCAGAAATCCGGACAAATTCTGTATCAATAGAAATTTTTTTACTTCCATTTTTCATAACACATACATTCTATATTCCCCCGGAATAAATTAAGATTCAGTTCGCATTCATTTTGGAAAAACTTATGCAGACTTTGGAATAGAATGCGGATTACATCGGAGAAAATTGCGAATTGCGGAAAACTTAAAAATGTATTCAAAATTATAGATATATTATTCTATTATATTCACCAATAGAATCAAGGATGACCATCCAGGTGAATACCAGGGTATAAACGATCCTCATTTTTTCCAATTAGGGGAAAAACTCATTAATGCGATGATAAAGAATCAGGTTAGCAGTGGTGCTGGTGCTCATCTAGTGCTTTATGATATGCATCCTATAGTCCTTATCTCATAGATAATAAATTAAATTCTCCTTCTGAGATATTCATATTTATATTTGATAAATCATTCCAACCTGGTTACAGGAAAAGAAGTTAATTTATGAAAAATAAAGCTATTTTTTCGAATAGCGCTTCGATAAAATAAATTTAGGTTATATTTGAAAAAATTAATTTTCAGTTCTCAATATTTCAAAATATGTTCAAAACGAATTTGAAGAATTTTTTTTCATTTTGCATGGTATTAAAAACGCTTAGGGAAACTTCCAAATATTTCAAAAAATATTTAGAAATTGTAGAAGTTTTAAAAAGATTCGAAAATAATTTACTTTAATTTCTCAAAAAAATTTTTAAATAAAATGTAGATTTTGAAGATTTCGAAAAAAGCTCTTTAAGAATTTTGAATGGTTTCAAGACATTAAAAAAATGTTTCCAAGATTCCCGGGAAAATTTCAAATGATTTTTTATTTGTTTAAAAATTAAGTTATTTTTTTGAAAATGCAACTATTTTGTTAGAAGGGGTCTTTTTTGGTCAAAAATTCAGTTACTCGGTCGAAAGTTGAGCTACTTAGTTGACAATTAATTTTTTTTTTAATTCATCTCTTTGGTTGAAAATTTGAACTATTTTGTTGCAAATTCCTTTCATTTTTTGTAGAAAATTAATTTTTATAACAGAGAGTTTAACTATTTCATTTTTGGTTGAATGTTGATCTTTTTTAGTTGAAAATTCAACTATTTGGTTGAAAATGTATGTATTCTGCTGATACTTCATCATTTTAGTTAAAAATTCATCTCTTTGGGTAAAAATTTCACTATTTGGTTTTAAATTAACTTTTTTATTGAAAATTCATATTTTTGGTTTAAAATTAAACTTTATTTGAAAATCATTTATTTTTATTCGATAAATTACAATGGCACAAAATGTTCATAGGAAAGATGGCGAAAATTCGTAGTTTGAATAATGAAAATTGTTCAAGTAAATACAAACTGTCTTTCACAAAAATCATCATTCTTAGCATTCTTAGCAAAGCATTCATTAACTGCGTTAATAATTCCAGGAAGAAGTGACTTTAAGATTTACGGGGGAAAATGGTTTGAACAAATGATAGTTGTTTAAATAATTGCAGAATATCGTAAAAATAATACAGTGAATTAAATAGGTTCAAAAATTATATACAATTTTGAAAGCCTTGTTTTATTATTTAGACTAATAATGCTTTCAAGCTCATATTAGTTGTATTTAGCATCAATAAATTTTGAACAATTTGATTTGGTACGCTAATTTTGTATTTTATATTTTTCGTATATGTAATTGAATTTTACATATGTAAGAATTGTCTCATTTGCGGGTGTAATACCAAAAACGATATCGTGATCGTACTTTTGACGGCGTATGATAAAAGGTCTTAACACTGGAATTTTTTCCTATCTACCTTAGGGAGGTTTCCCAAAAAAGCATATTATTACAGGTAAATCATTATAAACCTACAATAACTTTCCTAAAAAACATTTTACTGCGGGAATGAAACGGAACTTTTTTTCTATTTTTCTGAAACAGATTCCTGGGGTAATGACAAAAGATTGAATCCTTGGGAACCATAATACACAGACTTTTTACTATTATTTCTAATTACAAGTTCCTGCGACATTGTCAGATGAGTTCGGATTATGGTTTACTAAATCTAATCTATAATAATATAAGATTTGGCGACTGCGGCCGATTGGAATTTCCTTGACTTCTGTTTTGGTCAATGAGGTAATTGTGCCGCTGTGCATGTTTATTTTTGCCCGTGCTTTACAGCGACTGATAGCATTATATGCATATATTCCAGCAAGGTGATCACTACTCGCCAATATTGCAAAGACGTCACCATCGACTGTTGATAATACAATTTGTTCTCGGTTTGGCACGGGCACATAGAGATTCGGTCCTTCGAATGAATAAATTGATTTCTCCGCAGAAAAAGTGTATCTTCGAAGTTCAAATTGACGGTGCGCATTTCGAATGGGAGTAAGTCGAATAAATTGTAGTTGGTCAAATCCATATCCAAGTATGTTAGAAAAAGGAAGCCTGGTAGATGGAGCCATGGACCTGGCCTGGGAAGAAGGAGACCTGGACCTGGCACGAAGAGAAGGCTCGGCCGGAGGTGAAGACTTGATCGGAGAATGAGGTCTGGCAAGAGGAAGAGGCATGGCAGGAGAATTTTGTATGGCAGAAGAAGAAGATGGGACTCCACGAGGAACTCCAGGACTAGGGGCGCTATTAGGCCAAGAGTCGAACTGTGAACTTATCTCTGCAAGAAGAAACAGACGATTGCATTTTGTTGAAGAACGAATGTATTAGGATTACTAATAATAATCTACAAGTGTCCCCAGCTAATACATTCTGTTCGCAGCATTAAAATGGTTCATAGTGATGCTTTTGTTTTTTGTACCATAGCTACCTTCATCATTCGCATGCTCGTTACTCGTCCCAAAATTTGCCAAAAAGTCCCTTGTTTTGGGCGGCATACCTGATGATATTTCTGTGAAAAGGAAAAAAAGATTGTGGAATTTGTAATGTTAAAAATGTATTACAAAATGGTAAAAATGCAATTCTGTTATTCCATTTTATTTCGTGTAAGTCAGTTAAAGAATAAATTGTGATATCAAAGTTCGCCAAGTAATTATGAAACAACGCAAACTCTACAAGAAGGCTATCGTCCAAAGTTATGTTTATACTAGCATATGATTACTTCAATGTGAACAAACACATTACAGCAAGTTTTAAAATACTTGAAACATGGAGAAGTTAGATTTGAATAGGTGACGTATTTCTGTAAACATCTGGTGTAATGATTTGTTTCTATAAACGTTCTAAATATGTTAAAAGTAATTCAATCTTGCACCGTCACGTACGGGACACATCAAAATTAATGTTGAATATGTCTGGAGTAATTTTTCTTCGGAATATTATAATGTATTCTTTACTTACCAATAGAATTAAGAATAACGCCCAATGCTAATACCAGAGTATAAAAGGTCTTCATTTTTTCAATATGCAGGAAAAGATGATTAACATAGAATTTTGAAAACAGCGTAACTAATGAATATTCTCCTATTTCGGGTATACATACTGTTCTGAGATATTTATTTTTTCCCCTTCCAGAGCATGAATCGCGTATGTGGATAATTTTTGTAAACGTATGTATTTACATTATCTCACCTTGAGAAGCTCAGAGAACCTAATTTAATGTCGACAGAGTCAATATAAAATCGCTCTTTGAAAAAGATTCTTCAGGAAAGTTTTTTACGTAATTAAAATTAATTAAATATCAGAGGTTAGATAAGGCCTCTCGATATCATTAAGCATAGAATTAAATAAATTTTTGTCTGGATAGGATTTTATTTTACAAGACAATTCTCAATCTATTCAAAATAAGGCAGTTTACAAATTTTAACTTTAAGAATTAAACGGTTTTTACTTGAAAACCTTAGCATTTCAACATATTAGTGAAAAACAAGTGACTTATTTAAAGAAAATTCGAGTTACTACATATTTTTTTATTATTTTTTGTATCTTTCTATACTATAGTCTCTTCTAAGTTCGAATGCCCGGTTCGAACTTCGGCATAGAATAAAAATTCTTAACAGAGGAATTCTTTCCTGTCTACCATGGGGTGGTCTCCCAGGAAAGCAAATCATGATAGATAAATCATTATTAACTTATAATAACTTTCCTAATAAAATATTTTCGAGAGAAAATGAAACGAAATTTTTCTGATTTTATCCGAAAAAGATTGGCTGGGGCATTGACGCAAGATTGAAGGCTTGGGAACCATAATACATAGACTTTTCATTATTATTTATAATTACAAGCTTTGACATTTTCAAACGAGTTCGGATCAAAATTTACTATTTTAGTTTTTAATTTTTTTGTACGTGAATTAATTGTGTGGAAGATTGTGGTTTACAAGCTCTACTCTGTAAAAAATTAAGATTGGGTGATAGGAGCCGACTGGAATTTCCTTAACTTCTGTTTTGGTCAATGAGGTAATCGTGCCACTTTGCATGTTTATTTGTGCCCGTCCTCTACGGCGAGTGGTAGGATTATATGCATGTATTCCAGCAAAATAATTACTGCTCACCAACATTGCAAAGACATCACCATCAGATGTTGATAATACAATTTGTTCTTGGGTTGGCATGGGCCTATAGACATTCGAATTTTCAAGTAAATGAATTCGTTTCTCCGCAGGAAAAGTGTATCTTCGAAGTTCGAATTGGCGGTGCACATTTCGAATGGAAGTAAGTCGAATAAATTGTAGTTGGTCCAATCCATATCCAAGAACTCGTACATCAGAAAGAGGAAGCCTGGTAGGTGGAGCTATGGACCTGGCCTGGGAAGAAGGAGACCTGGACCTGGCTCGAAGAGAAGGCTCGGCCGGAGGTGAAGACTTGATCGGAGAAGGTGGTCTGGCACGAGGAAGAGACCTGGCAGGAGAATCATGTATGGCAGAAGAAGAAGATGGGACTCCACGAGGAACTCCAGGAATAGGGGCGCTGTTAGGCCAAGAGTCAAACTGTGAACTTAACTCTGCAAGAAGGAACGGACGATTGCATTTTTTCAGAGAACGAATGTATTTGGATTACTAATAATAATCTACAAGTGTATAGATGCTAATGCATTCTGTTCGCAGCATTAGAATAGTTTATAGTGACGCTTTTGTTTTTTGTACTATAGCTACCTTCATTATTCGCATGTTCGTTACTCATCCCAAAATTTGACAAAAAGTCCCTTGTTTTGGGCTGCACACCTGATGATATTTCTGTGAAAAGGCAAAAAAGATTGTGGAATTTGTAATGTTAAAAATGTATTACAAATAGTAAAAGTGCAAGTATGTCATTCCATTTCATTTCGTGTAAGTCAGTTCAAGAATAAATTGTGATATCAAAGTTAGCCAAGTAATTATGAAACAACGCTAATCCTAAAAGAACGCTATGGTCTAAAATTATCTTTATACACATTACAGCATATTTTAAAATACTTGAAAAATGAAAATTTTAAATTTCAATAGGTGACGTATTTCTTTAAACATCTGGTGTAATGGTTTGTTTCTATAAACGTTCTAAGTATATTAAAAGTAATTCAATTTTGCACCGACACATATGGGGCACATCAAAATTATTGTTGAATATGTCTGGAGTAATTTTTTTTCGTTAAATTACACTCTCCAGAATATGATAATGTATTCTTTACTTACCAACTGAATTAAAAATAACGTCCAATGCTAAGACCATTGTATAAAAGGTCTTCATTTCTTTAATATGTAGGAAAAGCTGATTAACAGAGAATTTTAAAAACAGCGTAACTAATGAATATTCTCCTATTTCGTGTATACATACTGTTCTGAGATATTTATTTTTTCCCCTTCCAGAAAATAAATCGCGTATGTGGATAATTTTCGTAAACGTATGTATTTATATTATCTCGCCTTGAGAAGCTCGGAGAACATACTCTAATGTCGACATAGTAAATATAAAATCGCTCTGTGACAAACATTCTTGAGGAAAGTTTTTTACGTAATTAAAATTAATTCAAGATCACAGATTAGATAAGGTCTCTCGATATCATTAAGCATAGAATTCAATAAATTTTTGTCTGGAAATTATTTCATTTTGCAAGACGATTCTGAATCTTTTCAAACTTAGGCAGTTTAGAGATTTATCTTCAAAGATGTAACTGTTTCTACTTGAAAACCTTAGCATTTCAACATATTGGTGAAAAACAAGTGACTTATGTAAAGAAAATTCGAGTAACTACATATTGTGTATTATTTTTTTGTATATTTCTATACTATAGTCTCTTCTAAGTTCGAATGCCCGGTTCGAACTTCGGCATAGAATAAAAATTCTTAACAGAGGAATTTTTTACTATCTACCTCAGGGTGGTCTCCCAGAAAAGAAAATTATGATAGATAAATCATTATTAACTTATAATAACTTTCCTAACAAAATATTTTCGAGAGAGAATGAAACGAAACTTTTTTTTCTGAAAAATATTTGCTGGGGCATTGACGCAAGATTGAAGCCTTGGGAACCATAATACATAGACTTTTTATTATTATTTGTGATTACAAGCTTTGACATTTTCAAACGAGTTCAGATCACAATTTAAAATTTTAGTTTTTCATTTTTTTGTACGTGAATTAATTGTGTGGAAGATAGTGCTTTACAAGCTCTACTCTGTAAAAAATTAAGATTGGGTGATAGGAGCCGACTGGAATTTCCTTAACTTCTGTTTTGGTCAATGGGGTAATCGTGCCGCATTCCATGTTTATTTTTGCCCGTCCTTTACGGCGAGTGGTAGGATTATATGCATGTATTCCAGTAAAATGATTACTGTTCACCAACATTGCAAATACATCACCATCGGATGTTGATAATACAATTTGTTCTTGAGTTGGCATGGGCCCATAGAGATTCACTTTTTTAAGTAAATGAATTCGTTTCTCCGCAGGAAAAGTGTATCTTCGAAGTTCGAATTGACGGTGCGCATTTCGAGTGGAAGTAAGTCGAATAAATTGTAGTTGGTCAAATCCATATCCAAGTATGTTAGAAAAAGGAAGCCTGGTAGGTAGAGCTATGGACCTGGCCTGGGAAGGAGACCTGGACCTGGCACGAAGAGAAGGCTCGGCCGAAGGTGAAGACTTGATCGGAGAATGAGGTCTGGCAGGAGGAAGATACCTAGCAGGAGAATTTTGTGTATCTGAAGAAGATGGGGCGTCAGGAAAAATACCAGGAATAGGGGCGCCATTAGGAAGACAGTCGAACTGTGAACTTAACTCTGCAAGAAGGAAGAGCAAGGATTAATTTGTTTTCAGTATGTTGATACATCATGAACTGTTCATGGCAATATTGCGAGGAAAGGCTCAGAACATTGGGGAAAGATTGCCCGGGGAAATTTATCGAATGCTGGACCAGCAATACTCAAGTAATATTATTTGGGAAGGATCCTGAAAATTGTTTGTTTGTTATCTTTTTTTACAGAATGTAATGCTTTTTATAAACAAACGCAGCGTAATTTCTAGAGAACAGAAAAAATTTTGTTGCAACTACGTTGAATGAATTTTGCACAAATCAAGGATCATCCTAGATGCTACCTTGATGAAAATATTCACGTGAAATTCCACTAAGGCGGAATAATTACCGCTTCCACTTTAACCCAATGTACTTTTTGGTTCTTGAGGACAAATTCCGAATCAATATTTTTTGAAGAAATAAAATCTTTAAAACGTTTTTAAAATTATAGATATATTATAGTATTATATTCACCAATAGAATCAAGGATGACCATGAAGGTAAAGACCAGAGTATAAACGATCCTCATTTTTTTCAATTAGGGAAAAAACTGATTGTTGTGTTAATGAAGAATTTTGTTAAACGTGTGTCTAATGAATATTCTGGTGTTTCATTAGAGTATATATTTATATGGTATCTGAATCGTTATCTGATGAAGTATACGCATCAAATTTGTCCTTCTGCGATAATCATAGTTATGTTTCATAATTCAGTCCAAGGAAAGAAGTTTGGGAAACTTTCCAAACATTAAATTATTTTTGAATCTATACAAAACTTCTAAATATCTCTTCTTCAATTTTCTCTTCAAATTCATTTTTCAAAATAAACAAAGGTTTAAAATTTTCCCAGGCATCTTAAGAACATTTCTTTAATATCTTGAAGGCATTCAAAATTCTTAAGAAGCCTCTTTTCCGAAATCTTCAAAAATCTTCATTTTATTTAAAGTATTTTGAAATCTTCTGAAGATTAAAATCATTTTTAAATACTGTCAAATTTTCTTAAACTTCTAGATATCTTTTGAAATATTAAAAATTTTCCTTCAAAATTTCGGGGAAAATTTAAAATAATTTATGTTTTATTTTAAAGGATTAATTTTCCATTGTGAATATTTTAAAATATCTATAAAAAGAATGTGAATAATTTGGAAACAATTTTTAAAAATTATTTATGATTTTAGAAACGCTTAAGGAAACTTTGAAATATTTCAAAAGATATTTAGAAGCTTTAGAAGTTTTGAAAAGATTCAAAAAGATTAAAAAATAATGTTAATCTTGAGAAGATTTCTGAAAACTTAAAATGAAATGCAGATTTTTGAAGATTTCGAAAAAGAGGCTTTTGAAGAATTTTGAATGCTTTCAAGATATTTAAAAAAATGTGCTTAAGATTCCTGAACAAATTTCAAATGCTTTTATTTTGAAAAATTAATTTGGAGAGAAAATTAAAAAAGATTTCAGAAGATTTCAAATTATTTTTGAAAATTTCGTAAATTTTAAACCAACATTTTTTAATTTTGCAAGATTAAACAATTCTATAAAAACTTCCACTAAGTTTGAGAGATATTTAGAAGTTTTGAATAGATTCAAAAATAATTTCATATTTGAAAAGATTTCACACAACTTAAAACAAAATGTAGCTTTTTAAAGGTTTCAAGAGAATACAACATTTTATGTTAAGATTCCTGGGAATTTTTTTGATGATTTTTGATTTTGAAAAATTAGTTTCAATATCAAATTTAAAAACATTTCAAAAGATTTACAAAATTTTCAAAAAGGAATCTTGAAGACTTGAAGGCAATTTTTGTATTATTGCAAGATTTAAAAAAAAGAATTGGGAAGAATTCAAATCATTTTTAAAATATTCAGAAGTTTTTAAAAAATTTCAGAAATTACCTAATAAAGAAATTTTCTTCAGAATCCTGGGATAATTAAAAATGATTTTTGTTTTTAAATCAATTTTGAGAGAATATTTAAAAATATTTTTAAACGTTTTAAAAGATTTCTAAAGTCTTCAAAAAAGAATTTTTTTTTAATTTTTGAGGATATTTTTTTATTTTTACGAAAAATTCGAATTACTTTCAAAGATATTTAGAAGTTTTCAGAAAATTCACAAATATATTATATCTTGAGAAGCTTTCAAAAAATCTAAAACTAAATGTAAATTCTTGAGGATCTAAAAAAAATGTAGAAACTTTTTAAAAATATTGAATGGTTTCAAAAGAATAAAAAAATTTTCCTAGAATTCCAGGGAAAATTTTTAATGATTTTTTAATTTGAAAGATTAATTTTTAAAGAAAATTTAAAACGATTTTCAAAGATTTCAAATGATGAAATATATTTTAAACTGATTTTAACGTTTTGGGTAAAATGAGAAATCCAGCGTTTAACATAAAAATTCAGAACTATAAAATATTGAACATTTAAAATTAAAGACATTCAATTACTAAGGTATCATTTTCAAATATTTCAATTTTGAACTTTCTTTATTTTTAACCGCACAATTTTTAACTCTTTAATTTTAAATCATTTAGTTTTTAAAACTCCATTTAGAATAATTATTCATTTTTCAAATCTTCCTAACAAATATTTTTCAATTTTAAATTATTACTTTTTTTAATCTTCAACTAAAAATCGAACCATTTCAAGATATTACATTGAAAATTTCTAAAATTTAAAAAAAGGGATCAAAATAAAAAATAATTCAATTTTCAATGCCTAGTTCTAAAATCTTATTTTAGGGCATTAATTGGCCAAATTATTTTCATAATTTCTCATTGTTTTGACCTTATTTTGAAACCATTTATGTAATTAAAAATTGTTTAATTATCAATCCTTTAAACTGAAAATTGTTCATTAAGTCCTTCAGTTTGACAATCTACGACTTCGAAGAATATAAAATACCAGACAATTTTGTACGTTTAAAATTGAAAATAAACAATTTGTAATATTAAAATCTAAAATTATTATATTTAAAACTGACTACCAAGGTTTTTAATATTTTTGCAATTTTTTAATTTTACTACGACATAGTAAACAAATAATAAATAAACATTATAGAGAGTCATTTTTCAAACAATCTTTTATTTTGAATATTCCAGAAAAAACCGCAACTTTCTAGCATTATTAATATTATTAAAAATTATACTAAATTGTTGAAACAATTATGTTTGTAACTTAAATAATTTATTACCTTACTCCAATTGAAAAGTTGAAAAATTCAGAAAAAGCTTTATTCTATAGAGTAAATAGTCAGGGCCGCCTGAATCGTTTTCAACTGGAATGCATAATATTGCGCAATATACTCAAATGAGTACTAGCGCACTGCGGCCCTTCCGTGGCGAGTGTCGCAACCGTCTCTCGCCCTACCCATCGAATTAGAAGCTTTTTAATAATTATGAAAGATATGAGGAGATTAAAATTTTATTCAAAATTTTCGGAAAAATTTTAAATGGTTTAGGTTTTGTTTTGAACGATTAATTTTAAGTTTTGAAGATTTCAAAATGTGTGGAAGAAGAATATGGAAGACTTTGAGACAACTTTTTTAATTTTTCAGGATTTAAAAAAGTTTTAGGTAAACTGAATTTTACAGGGTGTCAAGAGAATGAAAAAAATGTTCTAAAGATTCATGGGAAAATTTTAATTCATTTTTTTGAATTAAATTCTAAGAGAAAATTGAAAAAAATTACAAAACATTTTTAATTATTTCCGAACATTTTTAAAAGGAGTGTAAAAGATCATAATGAAAAATTTTGCAATTTTATCATATTGCATAATTTTAGAAAAAATTTGAGTAAGTTTGAGAGATATTCAGAAGTTTTGAAACGATTCAAAAATAATTATAAAATTATTTTTAAAGAATAATTTCAAGTTCCTAGAAAAAATTTAAATGATTTTTTACTTCGAAAAATTAATGTTAAGAGATTATTTAGAAATATTTCTAAAACTGTCAAAGAATCTGAAAGATTTTAAGGAAATTTTTAAAATTTTGCAGAATTTAAAAGAAATGCAGGCAAAATTTCTATAATTTCTAAGGTTTAGAAGGTAGAAGGTCTGAAAAGATTAAAAAAAGAATTTTCTTAAGATTCGCGTGAAAATTTTTAACGATTTTTTATTTCGAAAAATGAACTTTAAGAGAATGTTAAAAAAAAGTTTTTTTTAAACATTTCAATTTTCTTCAAATTCCTGAGAAAATTTAGAAGGTTATAAGGCAAATTTTTTACATTTTGAATGACTATTTAAAATTTTAGGAAAAATTCGAGTCAGTTAAAAATATTTGTAGGAATTTAAGAAGTTTTAATCAGATTAAAAATATTTAAAAACTTGTAAACAGTTCCGAATATTTATCAAATATTTCTTGATTTCTTCCAAACTTCTAAAAGTCCTAAACATCTTTTAAAAAAACTCGAATTTTTCCTCATATTTTGTAGAATCCTATAAAATAAAACAAAAGTCTTTAAAATCTTCTGGATTCTTTCTTGACACATCAGAAATATTTAAAAATCTCTTTTAATTTCCTCAAGAATCTTATAAAAATTATATTTATATATATTTAAAAAAAAATTTATAATACTTATTTTCTTGTTCTCAATTCCCAGAATTTAATTTCAGCTCGAATTTAAGTGATCACAATTTTTTAACAAATAAATAGTTATTTGAAATTTGTATATTGTATTATTATTATTATTATTATTATTTTGTATTCTTTGTGGCATTGAAAAAAGTTTGGACTGGCTGAATTTCAATTACTACTTACAATAATTAACTTATTTGCAGGTAAATTATGCCATCGTTAGCATCTAGAAAAAATTGTAAATATAATTATAATTTAATTTATTATAATTGGCTCTTATATTTTTTTAACACTTATTTTTAAATTATATTACCGGAATAAATTTTTTTATTCTGTAAATTAAAAGAAATTTTATTTCTAAAATAAATTGGACATTGTTCGTTATAACATGTATATTTGCTCGACAATTATTGTTTTTACTTTATAGTAATCCATTCGCTACTAATGTTTTATCAAGCATTGAGAGATGTAGTGAATTTTTTCATAAAAATTTAATTTTCTAATTTTTATCATAAATGATGCATGTTATTACGAAAAAGTAAAATGTATTTTAGTATAAATTTTTTATACGTGAATATTTTTATGTTAACATTTTTATCGTATCTGTTGTTGTTTATGTAAAATGAGTAAATTCTTTTAATATAAGAAGAAAATTATCCTGTCGACAGAAATTTTTAGGCCTTTATAAACTTTCTAATTGAAAGCTAAATTCAACACAAAATTTTCAAAAAATATAATTTTTTTTCCTTTTGCGAAAATCTGTTTGTTATTTTTTTTAGAATAATTTTCTTAACGTATCGCATAATTTACTGTAAGAAACATATTTTCTCCCTGATATA